>JAJIYU010006429.1:0-20651 GCA_030144865.1 Tinospora cordifolia
TCCTCATTTAAAGGTGACGGCTAGGATGAGATCAAGAGTATCTTTCTTGTTCTAGAATCTTCTAATAAGGATTGTCACATGTGCAAACTCACACCTACACATATGTGGGCCGATTTTGGCTTAATTGGCAATGAGATGCACGTGATCACTGCATGGTGTACATGGGATCATCCTTTTATGGATTTCTATAGGTGACGCCTCTTGTGGGTGTACTGAATTATCAATGTGGTGCATAAGATCATTTTACATGTGTTCAAATAAGGGAAAACGTTCCTAAGGTGATTGAGTAGGGGGGGGGGGGATGCACAGGATCATGGTGTTCCACCCATATGATTTGCACATGCTTTGGGTGGCTATGCCTTCATGGGTTTACATGAGTTTTAAAAAAAAATTAATATCTCCCTAACCACTAGGAATTTAGGTATATAACCTATAGTTTTGGAACCACATGATCAAGACATAAATTTTAAGGTATAGTTTGGCCCAAAGCGTTTTTCGTTAGAGACCTTCCTTTATTTAGAGCCCACTAAACGTACTTTACCTAAATCTTGGCCAATTGTCCCAATTTTTGGATATGTCGTGTGTCTTGTTAGTTTATGCCATCCCATGGAATTTCGGGTCATTCCGAATCCTTGAAGTGCCTTGAATTCCATTTCTTTCCTAATTTAAACCTTTGAAGGTGTTTTGGCATAATGAGAGCCCTAATATTGACCAATTGAGCTAATTTTCGGATATGTTGTTCAATTGGCTGGTTCAAGTCACTTTGTTTCATTTCAGGTGATTTTGGATTCTTAAAGGTCACTAAATGAGAGTTTTAGAACTTACCAAGTTTAGCCCTGAAACGAGATTGGTTTCATTTTGTACCCGAATTTCACTGAATAGACATTGAATTTTGTTTCATTTGGTATGGAGTTTTTAGGGTATTACAACTTCGGTCTTGCCACCTAATCGGACGTTGTCCCACCAGCTCATACAAGTGATTGAAGTTGAAGAATACACTTATTTTCTATAAGAAAATTAAGAGGTAGTGTTAAAGGGTAAAACATTTACTAAAGTGCAAAAGTGGTACCAAAGGTGGTATCGAAAATAGATAAAGGTCATAGGATATAATTAGATATTGGAACCCTAAGTCTAGGAAATGGACCTTAGTTAGAGACTTGGATATTGCCGAGGGTGGCGCAGTAGATCAAAAATGAAAACTTTTAGGACATTGGTTAGAGACTGAAAACATGTAAGAACAAAACACTTAATTGGTCAGGACACGAGATTGGAAGGATCTTGTATCACTGCTTTCTATTTGGTATGGGACGCATAGGAATTTAGGGGTATTATAACACCTCAATTTTCAACCGGACCTCCATTCACGTGCTTTTTTACATGTGGATTGTCGCCCGATGAAAATCGAGATGCTACTTGAAAATTTCGTTCTGTCAAATTCTTTTCTCCAAAGTTAGATCCATAAAATTGATCTCAAAGAAATGTATTTGAAACATAAATTCATAGGAGATAACAGTTCAAATTTACTTTCATGTGTTCATTGGATTGCTTAGAGTTAAATGAAAACAATGCAGCGGAATTACTTAAAATTGATATTAAAATAGAAATGTTAAACAAATAATATTGTTCACAAATTTAATCAACTGAATTTGAAATCAAATGAATACATAAAAATCGTTTCAAAAAAATTACAAAATATTACTTCCAATACCACCTATCCCAGACAACCTCCCTGTGAGGTATCCAATCAAGGTGCGAGTCTTCTGACGTAGGTTATAGTACTCTAAGTCCATTTATACCTGAAAAATAAAATGGGAGTGAGCTCGAAAGGCCAGTGGATCGTTCCTACATATCACATGTATTATACAGATCCAATCCAAAACATTACAGGCACTTTCAAACATTAGGCATTTGAAACATTTATTTATTTTAGTCGGAGTCTAAGACTGGAAGAGGATTGAGATGTGTCTCAGTATTCCCTGTGATCTGAATCAACACAATCTTAGGTAACGCCTAAGGTCGGTTACCTATCAGAGTTACAATCCAAGGGAGTATACTTACCTAGGCATCGTACTGTCTCCCAAAGACTTCGAACTGTCACAGTCAGCTCTGGTTGGGAATACCTATGATCTGCCTTATGGCTCGACAATCTCAAGTGGTGACATATAGGAGATGCCACCTCGATCTGCTTCAGGCTTGACAATCACACCGGTACGTGGATTCTTAATAAACCATCATCTTCTTTTAGTTTTACAAACAATCTCAAATACATCAAGCATCATACAATTCATTAGGAAAGTAATCCCAAATTATGTTTGCAAGTTAATATTATAAGGTGCATGAGTAAACAATAAGATCTAGATGCATATATTCCTAGTCATGCATGCCATATTTGAGTAAATCCAAATGCAAGATCATCTCATGAACTAATTATGCATGGATTAAATAATTCATCATACATCACACATCATTCACATAAGCCAAACAATTTCAATCAATTTCCTAATAAAGTTCTAATAACCTAGAACTATTTAATCAAATGCTTTGAATCTTAAATCCATATAATACATATGAGCAAGGAAGTCACGCCCACCTGATTTTGCCGTTCTTCAGGGCGACCTTGCTTTCCTTCGAATTCCTTGATACTCAAAATCTGTAATTTGTAATTCAATAGTTAATATTCACTAATTTTCTAATTCACATTTAATCTTGTTCAAGTTATTCTTAGACTTAACAATCTTTAAAATAATTATGTAGTCTCGAAGTCAATTTTTAACAAATTTCGGATTATTGCTCAATTCTAGAATTTTGTATATTCTAATTAAAGTAACTTATGAGTCTCTAATCTTTTTTTCAATTTGAAATTAAAACTTTACTAATTTATTTACAAGTCTTTTCATGAAATTAGATTTCTAATAACCTAATCTTCGCAATTTAAATAAGTTACTAATATTATAATTACTTTAATTACAAACAAAATAAAACTTCTAAATATTATAAGCTTAGTTTCAGGGCCTTATATTTTAATCTTTCCTTATAAAAGATTTTAAATTTCTAAGGGTGTATTTTTCAAGCTTTCAACTAATCTAATTAATTAGATTGTTTTATCTCTCAAGGTTCTTCCTCATCTATTACATATAAAAAAATTTTCCCATTAAAATTTTAACAGTGGAATTCCTTTATAACTTGGGTTTCTAAAACATTAAACTTAGCGAATTTTTTTTGATATTCATATTTCAAGATTTATTCAAGGTTAACACAAATCAACATAATAGTTTTAGCATAAAAATATTTGATAAGATTTCAATTTTTTTCATATTTTTCAACTACAAGGTTACGAATTTTCTAATTTCACTTCGCATATTTAAATTATCTAAATGATTAATTTCAAACTATTTAAAATTTAAAATCAATAGTTAAAAGTATTATACCTTTTTGGATCCGAGTCCAAAACTAGATGTCGTTCATCTTCATCCTTGCGCGAACAATAATCACGACTAAACCAAATTACAATTTCACTGTTTTAACTTCATCTTCTGCGTTTCAGCTCCCCTGTTCATGTTTCACGGTAGCTGCAACCACACTCACACACACATCTCATCGTCACCCCTGTTCTCTGCTTCGCTTCCTAGCATGGCATTCTTCTTCATTTTTCACGTTCAACAGCAGCAGCAGCAGAAACGGACAGCAAAACCAGAGGAGCTGGTCTTCTTCCTTCGTCTTCTTCTTCGTTTGACAGTAGGGAACAACAGTAGTAGTAGCCTACAGCCTCTTCTTCATCTTCTCTTCTCTGTTCCTCCTCTTCCTAAAGCGGCAACCGCCAAGCCAGCAGCTTCATCCTTTCCTTCTCCTCCTCTGTTTGTGACTCCCGGCCAGCAGCACAACCACCAGAGATTTTTGGTTTCCGTTCTTCATCTTCTTCCCAACAAAAACATCACCCCCCTGTTTTCATGCTCAGCTCACACACTTCCTCTGTTCGTTACACAAACACACACCAACAGCCAAAACAACAACCCACAGCTTCTTCTTTGTCTTACAGCAGCATCAACAACACACCCCTGTTCTTCCTTCCTCTGCTCATTTTTGTTTCTTCATTTTTCTGCTGCCATGCTCCGGATCACCCCCAACCTCTCTTCATGGTTTGCAGCACTCTACAACTCCTCTTTTCCTTCCACCACAACGCCCTCATCTTCTTTGCACGATCACACCTAGCAGCATCCCTGTTTTTCTCCTCCTTCACTCTGTTCGTCTTATCAAACAACACCACCCAGAGCAGCCGCAACTTACCGCTCCTCCTTCATTGATCATCTTGCTGTTGGTCCCCAACCCAGAGCACTGTTACTCGTCTTCTCTGTTTCCGTCCCCCAAGCAGTAGCAGCAACTGCCATGTCTTCATCTTCCGTGTGTATCATATTCCAATCGTCCAGAAGAAGCTAACTCATCGCCCCGAGATTCCAGGTTGTTCATGTTTTATTCGGTCTAAATACAAATTTCACAATTTTCGGATTTTTTCCCTTTTTTTTTCCTCGTGATCACTTAAGCTATTTACCCTTTATATTATTAAATTACATATACATGTTAATAATAAAATTTCCTTCTTTACTTCAATACTTTTATTATATGTATAAATACTTTTTTTTTTTCGATCATCAATTTATTCTCATTTCCAAATTACTACTTCCACCAATCAATAAGATATTCCAATTGCTACATTTCACCATATATATATATATATTATTTCTAGCTAATTCAACTAATATCGGTTTTTCAATTTATAATTTTATTTATTTTATGCTCACTCACAACGTAGCATGATCACGAAGTTATAGGGTGTTACAGGTATGGAGGAATCCTAGAATCAAAGAATGACAAGCCATGTTTGGTGAATGATTGATAACTTTGAAAGAACTGGTTTCCTTATACTTGGCTAGTATGGGACGAGTAAGTATAGTGGGGCTTAGGAGACCTTAATTGTCAAGAAATTTATGAAATTGGTTGGGTGTAGTGAGATCTCTGGGTGGAAGCTAATGTCGATGGGCAAGGGTGGTATGGGATGCATGAACTCAAAGGCATGAGTGGAAGCTTGGAATCTCGCTATGCTAGCATGAAGCTATATGATTGTGTGATTAAATGATTGATTGACTGACTGAATGCATGCCTTACTTGTTTAAATTCATGCAAAAATGTATATAGCACATGCGTTTTGGATTTTGAGACAAAATTCTATACCTAACAACACTAGAGGACCTTGAAACCCTCAAAACAAACTTAGAAACATGAACTAATATGCCATTTAGCAAGTTGAAAACTTAGAAATATGAATCTAGAGTCATGATAGCATGGATGAAGCAAAACGTTTTAGAGAACCGTCATGACAAACTATTAAGAACAGGGCGACCATTTGTTCAAGTTTGGAAAAGTGGTTCGTATCCCAAGGATAAGGGATGATGGGTTATGTACCCAAGATTATAAATCTCTCAAAAAACTTATTGATGTGATACCTTATCAAATACTAAAAAGGCTTTTGATTTGTAGATAATGGTCGAATCCAAGAGATGCGCTACTAGAGTTACCACATCTGACGAGACTGAACCATAAGGACAGGAGGCACAAACTGGTGCTATTGAGGCTCAGATTGAGAAAAATGTTGACTCTTGGGTTGTTAACAGAGATCATTAGGAGAATTACAGAGCAGATTATGAGGGTATTGCCTCAAATGCTGCCAAAAGCGGCTCCACAGCCACACATGCAAGAACAAATTCTATTACAGCAGTCGGTGCCTATACCTGAGTTTCTAGTTCGTTAGAGGGCATAAGATGGCATTGAGAATAAGGATTAATGGGACATGTTGATGGAGTTGCAGAAACTCTACCCATCTCAGTTTGATGGCACATCTGGCTGCATGTTGGCAGACCACTGATACTAGGAACTTGACAAGCATATGAATGTGTTAGGAGCAATAGACCCCATAGAGTTATGTTTGCCACCCATCAGTTCAAGGGACCGGCTAGGAGTTGGTGACGGATGTTGAAGGTAGATTTGAACATCAATGTCAGAGAGATAAACTAGCAAGAGTTCAAGGAAGTGTTCTATCAAATGTTTTTCCCAGAAGCTATGTTGAGGAAGATGTAGTTCAATTTCGTCAGGTTGACTCGGAGAAATATGACAGTAGTAGAATATGAGACCAAGTTTACTAAATTGGCCAAGTTTTCCTTGAAATTGATCAGGGAAGAAAAGATGAAGGCCAATAGATTTGCTAAGGGTTTTAGGGTTAAGATTCGAAAAGTGATAATATCAATGGGTCTAAAGATGTCTAGGGACATCATAAAAAAGGCATTGCTACTGAAGCAAGAACTCAACTTTGAACAATAGTTGAAGAACATAAATAAGAGACCTGGTAATGACTAAGATTACTAAAGAATCCAGAAGAAGTAGAATAAGAATGGTAGAAAGGCACCTTAGACTTAGCAACAAGTACCACCCAACCATGCTAAAGAAGAAGAGAAGGACCAAGCAAAAATGTTGTGGCTATATTTCCTTTGTAGACAGAGGGAACAAATAGTAAAGAACTGCCCTGTAGGAGCACCAGCTCAAGCTCCTCAACAACAACTACAAAACAATCAGGGCGGAGGACGAAATGGTCAACCTCAAGCACGATAGAATGTTAAGCAAAGGCAACACCAGGGCTATGGTAGAACTAGGCTAGGGTGTTCGTAGTTGCTGATGCCCCTGAGGATCAAGTCCTTGCAGTAAAAGGTACATTTTTGTTGTTTAATGTTGTTGTGAAATTATTATTTGATTTGGGTGCTACAAAATTATTTATTGCTGAAAAACTAGCAGATAGGTTGTAACTTATAACAAAAACACTAACTACGACTTCAAATATATGCACACCCATAGGAACTACCATCACCTCGAAAAGAATGTATAGTTATGGCCTTAGGTTTGGAGATAAACTGATCTCAGTTGACCTCTGTGTACTTTCATTTTATGGATACAATGTAATCTTGGGGATGGATTGGTTAAACCAATATCAAGCACAAATAGATTGCCCTAAAAGCAGATTAACCATAACATCACCTTCGGGAGAAACTTATAGAATCAATGGCGATATGTAGAGATTACCTAGAAGCCCGATAATAGCCATGTTAAACTACTTAAAGTAGAAAGATGAACTCAAGAAACTCTCAGAGGAGGATCCTATAGAGTAAAGAGGAATCCAAAATTTAGACGTAGTCCGAGAATATAAACATGTGTTACCAAATGACTTACCCAGACTACCACCGACCAGAGAAATAGAGTTCAAGACTTAACTTCACCTTGGAACCAACCCCATAGCCATACCTCCTTATAAAATGGCACTAGTGGAGTTGATCAAGTTAAAGATTCAACTAGACGAGCTCTAAGAAAAATGATTCATAAAACCAAGTGAATCGCCATGGGGAGCTCCGATGCTATTCGTGAAAAAGAAAAATGGGTCCATGAGACTGTGTGTTGACTATTGAAAACTGAATTAGGCGACAATGAAGAACAAGTACCCCTTACCAAGGATAGATTACCTATTCGATCAATTGAGATGAGGTACTTATTTCTCTAAGATTGATCTTAGGTCAAGCTATCACTAACTAAGAATCCAAGAGTCAGATATACACAAGACGACTTTTAGGACACAATATGGACACTTTGAATTTATTGTGATGCCATTTGGTTTGACCAATGTATTAGCAACATTCATGGATCTAATGAATTGAGTGTTTCGGTAATACCTTGACCAGATTGTAGTGGTATTTGTAGACAAAATCATGATTTAATTCAAGTCAAAAGCTGAACACTTAGAACACTTGAGGATTGTGTTGGAGACCCTTAGTAAAAACCAGTTGCATGCCAAGTTCAACAAGTGTGAATTCTGGATGAAGACTGTCAAATTCCTTTGCCATGTAGTATCAATAGAAGACATCTCTGTAAACTCTGAGAAGGTGAAAGCTATCATGGACTGGAAGCAACCGAAGACAATTACGAAGATCAGAAGTTTCTTAGGCCTAGCTAGATATTATCGAAGGTTCATCCGAGATTTCTCCAAGTTTGCCGAACCAATGACCAAGTTGACCAAAAAGGGATTAAAGTTCAATTGGGATGAGAAGTATGTACAATCATTCCAAGAATTAAAGAGAAGATTGACTACAACCCGCATCTTAGTCATACCTATACATGGCATTGAGTAAGTTTTGTATATGGTTGCCTTATAGAACGAATTGGGTGCAGCTATTATGCAAGAAGGAAAAGCTATTGCATATGCCTCAAGACAACTTAAGACCCATGAGCAAAATTACCCAACCCATGACCTAGAGTTGGTCACCATTGTATTTGCCCTAAAGATTTGGAAACATTATGTAATACCTTAAAAGTCTATAAGACCTCCACGTCACTAGGAAACAATAAAAAATAAATAATAAATTAAATAAATAAGAAAATAATAAAGATACTCAAAAACCATGTAGAGCAAGTCTGAATAAACCTAGAATAAATACAAAAATGAAATAAATTCAGAAAGCACAAGAAATGACAAGGAGAAGACGCAAAATTCATAACTTCATTGGTTATAGCAGTAATGATATCGGTTACTGTGGTAATCCTAGACAAACCCAGAAAATGAGCAAAAATGCGTCATCTTGGTTACCGCATTAATCAGGCATTACCGCAGTAATTCTTGGGTGACCACAGTAATTCATGATTTTATGTAAATACGCAATGTTTGTGCAGAAACCCTAGATCTGAACTTTATGCATAGCAACTTGGTATTTCCTCGCCAAAACCCTGACCAAGCTTTCCAAAACCATTTCCTCCTTCCATTCAAGTTATACGGTGATTTGAGCTCATACAAACCCCTCTCTACTGGTTTGTGAGCTTAGATCCATGAAGAACAAGTTCCACGAGAAGAAGATTTGTAGAGGTGTTGTTCCAAATGTCCTTTACTTAGGTAAGATCATGAAACCCACTTGAAATCTTTGTTTCTTAGGATTGTAAATCATTTTCCCAAGTGTAAACACGTTTTTTTCTTTGAAGCATAAGTGATTTGAGGGTTGCAAGACTTTGTTTTAGTGAGAAACGAAGAGGAAAATCGTAGATCTCTAAGGTATAAAGATTTCCCTTAGTTTGGTGGGTGTTTTAAGCTTAACTGTGTATTTGAAGTGTTAAACACATGGGAAAACCACGAACGGGACAATGCCCACAAAGGCATTGCATTTTCTAGAAATCTCGTAGTTACCACAATAGGTGACCACGGTAACATGCACAGAACATATTCGAAACACACAAAACCCCACTGGTTACCATAGTAACACATGTCATAGATTCTGGCAATTGTGGTAATGCTTCACATTACCGTGATAACCCGTTGTGTACTCCGTCTTTTCTCTTGGTTTCATTCTGGCTTTGTGTACACCGTGAAATGCATATCTAAGGGGCATAAATCTATGATTTTGAACATGTTATGAATGCTTTAGACTCACAAAACCTTGGTATAAAAACCTTAGATTGAGGATCTAAGGCGCGCACGGCAAGGAGCAAAGGCACAAGACAAAGGAATGCTAGGGTGGGTGTGATTACAGTACTCTCTACTATTATTTAGATTTTAAATACTAAACATGATGATAGATTATTTTGGACAAGCATTAGGAACATGCTAGGATTGTTCTTGTGTGATTATTGGATGACAAGAAAGATATTAGTTATAGTTAAATCACATGATTGTTTTATGTATTTGTTTTACATGTACCATGAAGTAATATCTATGATGAATGGTTTTGATATATGTTTTGAGATGAAGTGTGAAACTAAAGAAGATTAAATTAAAACTTTAAACTCCACGTACCGAGACAATGATTAGCCTTTGGGTGTCATTGTGGGTGTCCCTACCCGAGCTGACTGTGATAACTAATTGTGTCTTTGGATGGGGAGTCACTGCGAACCTCTTTCCTTAGATTGTGGTCTCGAAATGTAACCGGTCCTCGGGTGTTACCATTAGATTCACTCCTGGACCACACGGGGACACCGAGAGCAAGGCTCTTTCAGTCTGCGTTCCGACAAAATGACAAAATGAAGTGTTTGAAACGCCTTAATGTAATTAAAGTGTTTGTATGTTTTGTATTTTGGTTTGAATAATGCTAGTGATGTTATGTATGATCCACTAAGCTCTTGAGCTTACCCCACTTTTCTATTTCAGGTGACGATTGACACGGTACGAGTTGACCATCTCCAAGCGACTTTGATTATTTTGTTGAAACATCACTGAGAAGATTGTTAGATGTCTTTGTATTTAATGTTTTTCTATACTTAAATTGAATATGCTTGTGCCCCTTCTTTTGGGACTGATCATTTTATTTATAATTAAATGTTTCAAGTTTATTTCAAAAATCTTTGGGTTAGTTAAATGTTTAATTCGAAGCTTCTCATTTTATCTATAATTTAATTGTTTTGACAAATTTCTGTGCACATTAACGAACTTAGACTTGAGCATTTAAACCCCATGTTCCTTTTTGAAATTTACTAATTAATTTCTTTTACTTATGATTTCTCATTTCAAAGGATCTCTAGTTATTTAAATTGATTTTATTACTTAATTGAAAGAAAGGTTTTGAAGCATGAGATGGACAGAAAGAGAAGGAATTAAGTAGCATCTAGCTGTCGACGAACGACCCAAGTCCGACGTCTCTCACTGAATGGGCTTGCGGTCTCTGCGCGTGGCCCCAACGACTCATCACAAAAAAGAGGACCACGAGCCGGGATGTTACACATTACCTCTATGGCGAGAAGTTTGATATGTTTTTAGATCACAAGAGTTTGAAATACACACCCAGAAGGAGTTAAATCTCAGGCAGCGGAGATAGATAGAGTTCGTTAAGGACTCTAATTTCCAACTACACTTCTATCTAGAGAAGGCCAATGTGGTGGCTGATGTTGTGAATAGAAAATTCAACAAACAAGAAGATAAAAAGGGTTAGATGTATTAGTTAATTGAGGATTATAACTTCGGCGTGGCTTCAGACAAGGAACAATTTTATTTTTACACCCTACGTCCCTGAATTCTCTACATATGGACCACAACACTCAATTGGGAGGTGAGCTAGCATTACTTTATTTCATTCTTTCCATTTCAATCCCAAGTCTTTGAGATTTCCTGAGTAACATTAACTTATAACATTTCTCAATAAGATAACAATATGTCTTAAAGAAAAATAATTCAAAATTATTAATTCAATCCAAATATACAAAACCCTTAATTGTTTATTACAATGGAAACAACCTCAAATAACAAAATTTCAGCCAACATGCCCTACAATTAAATAATTTCTAAAAAAAATATTATCTATGTGACATTCATGTGCTCTTTGTTTGTCAATTCCCTAAAATGTTAGAAAAAAGAAGGGTGAACACTAAGCCTAGTGATTATTCTAAATATTTAAGCCACTATTTCAATAAATAAGACATACATGTCAAACACTTCCAAACGTTATATGATTCAATTAATTAATTGTTTAATAGTTGTAATTAATACCGAAAGGGATCAACCTCTGTGTTCTTATCAAAATTTGTATCAAAGGAGGAAAGGGCAGTTATTAAGATGCATGTGGGACAAGCCTTGGGTGCGTACTGATGCAGGGAGACCAGGTGATTTCTTATGCCTCACGATAGTTGAATGTGCATGAGAGAAATTACCTTGTCCATGATTTAGAGCTAGCAGCAGTAGTTTTTGTGCTCAAGATTTGGCGACACTATCTGTATGGTGAACGTTTTATGCTTTACTCTAATCATCAGAGCTTCAAGTATTTATTTTCTCAAAGAGATTTGAACATGAGGCAGAGGAGATGGATGGAACTACTTAAAGATTATGACTTTACTATTAAGTAACATCCTGGGAAGGCTAATGTAGTGGCTGATGCGTTGAGTAGAGTATGGGTCGAGACTACTTGTGTGGCTAAACATATGTCTTAGGAGTGGAGGATGATTGATTTTGTGACAGGGATGAGTATCCACGAGACTTCGACCGAGACCAGAGTAATTGCACAGATGAGAGCCTAGTCGGTGCTACTTGTTAAGATCATAGAAGTACAACCTTATGAGTTGATTATGTGATGTATCGTAAATGGACAGACGACACTTCTCGTGTAGAGTGGTCGATTGATAGTGATGGTGCATTGAGGTTCAGGGGACAATTGTGGGTACTAAATGCTCGCAGAGCTACACCACCCTTGCTTGAAATAGGGAGTGCTCGCAGAGCTGCACCACTCGAGGTATACCGTTAATCCAGGCACTAATAAGATATATTATGATGCTCGACGTACTTATTTGTGGCTGGGGATAAAGCGAGACATTGTAGCCTTCGTGTAGAGATGTGACACGTGCTAGCAAGTTAAGGCTGAGCACCAGATACCCGGTGGTTTAACACAACCCTTAGCTATTCCTGAGTGGAAATAAGAACACATTACCATGGACTTTGTGATGGGATTACCCCAAACTCTATAGAGACACGATACTATTTGGGTTACTGTGGAAAAATTGACTAAGTCTGCTCATTTTCTCTCGATTCATACTAGAGATTTAGTTGAGAGATTGAGTCGATTATATATCTGCAAGATCGTGAGATTACATTGGGTCCCAGTATCCATTGTGTTTGATAGAGATGCTCGATTTACGTCCTATTTTGGCAGAACTTGCAGAGTCAGTTGGGAACTAGAGTAAATTGAGCACAACTTTCTATCCATAGAATGATGGTCAGTCTGAGAGAATGATCTAGATTTTGGAGGATATGCTCCATGCATGTGTCCTTGATTTTGGTGATAGTTGAGAGGATCATTTAGCATTGTGTGAATTTGCATATAGTAACAACAACCTGGTGAGTGTTGGCATGGCACTTTTTGAGGAATTATATGGTCGACCTTACCGATCACTAGTTTGTTGGGCCGAGGTTGGTAACGTAGCAGTTTTGGGCCCTACTTTTGTACATGAGTAGAATGAGAAAATTCAATAGATCCGTTAGAACATGAAGGCAGCTTAGGATCAATAGAAGAGTTACGTAGATAACTAGAGGAAGATCCTTGAGTTTGACGTTGGTGACCATGTACTACTTCGGATTTTCCCCACGGAAGGGGCAGGCTTGTTTTGGCATTTCAAGGAAACTCACTCTAAGATATATTGGAACTTTCAAGGTCGTCAAGAGGATAGGCCTTGTTGCTTTCCGATTGGCATTACTGACCTCAGCTAGTGGGAATACACAATGTATTTCACGTGTCGATGTTGAGGAAATACTACCCCGACTCTTCGCACTTGTTAGACTGAAGACATGTTGATTTGTGAGAGGATTGTACCTATGATGAGGCTCCGATAGCTATCATTGATTGAGCCATGAAGAAAATGTGAAACAAGGAGATATCGATGTTACGTGTGCATTGATAGTTTCATGGTGCTGAGCAAGACACCTGGAAGTGACAGGACTACACCACGATTCATTTCCCTGAGATTATGAGAGTTGCTTCTTGATATTTTTTCTTACCTTAATAAATTCCGAGGACGAAATTTGTTTTAAGGAGGGGAGACTATAATGACTTGTATATTTGGACATCGAGTCGACGAGTTCGACATGTGTTTTCATATTAATAAATTATAAATAAAAAATATATGATTTTACAAAAATATGTGATTTTTATGGCAATGGTATTAATTCCTGTGTGTATTAAGTGAGAAATACAATAAATAAATAATGGTAATAATAACAATACAAGTGCATTAATTAATGAGTTGCCTAAGAAAAAAATAATGATGAATGAAAAGAATTAATAATCACACACACACACACATATATATATGTATGTATGTATGTATGTATGTATGTATGTATGTATGTATGTATGCATGCATGTAAAGATTAATTAAAAGTGAATTGGATGGATAAATCAAAAGAAAAAAAAGGAATAATAAAATATATAAAAGGATATATATGCATGAGGTAGATGGAATAAGGCATGTTGACATTTGGGGCCTTGTGGTGGGGTCCACCTCTTAATTTCCTATATATATAAATGGTCCCTCATTTCATTCCCTCATTCCCTCCTTATTTTTTCAACTGTGAAGAAGAAAAGAGAAACGAAAGGGAGAAAGAAGAGAGAAAGAAAGAAAAAAAAGAGAAAAAATAGAAAAAAAAAAAGAATGAAAAAAGAAGAAGAAAACGAAAGAAAAGAGGAAAAGAAAAGTTGCACACTTTTGAGGATCCAACATTTTTGGTAAATTACTTTTATCTCTTTTCAATTCAGAATTGTTTCGAAGTTATGAATTATAGTTTTGTTTTCCTAATTAATTTTTAATACAAGTGTTAGTCAATTATGTGACCCAAAACTAGAGTAAAATTTCACTAGGAGTAAAACTACACAATATATATATATATATATATATCATTGTATTCAGATCAATGAGTGAAATATAGATATGTACTTTATTTGTGGTCATTTAGGCCCTAAGAATTTATATGATAGTTGAAAGTAGACACATAGGGGGTATATTTATTAACACTGAAATTTTAGTTGGCGGATACTAAAATGTCCATAATGAAATTTTAAATTCAATGACACCAAAATTATGATTTTTGGAGGGCAATTGATATAATAAATTTGCATTTATGCAATTTAAGGATTAATTAATAAATACAAAAAATGGTATGTAGGGTAATATAATGCTAAATAATAGGAAAAAAATGTTATATAATGTTGTAAAACATTATGAAATACTTATTGGGGAAAATGTGTAACATAAAAAAATAATTAATTTTTTTTTTATTTACTGCATTAAACCTACAAATTTATGAAATGACTGATTATTGTGTATCAAAAGTGGAAAACATGTCAACAATACAAATTTCTAGTATTTTGAGTCAATATTAAGGGCTTACTAACACAAATTGACCTTGTTGACCATGTTGAACCCGTCGATCAGACAAGTCAGCGTGTGTTAGGTTTTAGTTAGAATTGACTATATTAACCAAAATTGACCAAATTAATAAATATATCATAATTTATTAAGTCAATCCTTTGATTACCCAAGGACCATAAAATTAGATTTGAGTCAAGTTTCATGTGGATATTAAGAAACTACATAGATCACACAAGATCAAACATCAGCTGGACGTAACCAGTCAATAGAGGAGCACTAGGAGCTAAGCATCCTTGTGAGTAGTATTTTTTAATTTATCACTTAATATGTTAATCTGTTCATAAATAAAATGTTATTCCGTATTGAAATGCATTTATAATCTTTAAATGGGTTTTTTAAATAAGAAAATGTGCACCAAATCTCGAGGTCCGATGGTGGGGGTTATAGAATTAGATGTGGTAGAACATTGAGGACGAGTGGTCTTCATACCTTAGGGTACGTTCTGGGAATGTAACACCTCAACCCCCGCATCTTTAAGCATTGTACATGACCACCATTCTCTTAACAGTGGACTTAACCAACTGGCAGGTTGGGCAGGTGTTACTTTACAAGTGACACTCACTTGATCTTTTCTTTTCAATATCTCGTGGTTTTGTATGAAAATTCAAGAATACAAAATTTTTACTTTAATAAAATCAAGGTAAATTAAAAGAGATAAAAAAATTCAAACTATTTCATTCATAATAGAAAGAATAATTGAAAGTACTAAACTTCTCAAAGAAAAACTAATTATTACAGTAGAAAACTTCAAAAATACTTTTCAGTAGAAAAACATAAAAACTTTGGGCAACATGCCCTTAAAAATTCTAAAAAAATATAATGTAAAAACTTTCTAAGGACTATCCATATTTAACTGCTTCATAGGTTTCACGTTCCTTAAAAATAAGAGAGGAAGGAGTGAGCAAATAGCCCAGTGGATCCTTTTCAAACAACCATCTTTCATATTCAAACTCGTAACACAATTATAATTCAAACACTTACAATTATTAGGCGTTTCAAACAACAATTTGTTCAAGTCGAGTCTCAGACCAAAATGACCTTTAATCCCTTGATGCTCCAACTAAGTAAACAAGGCCCACTCGGCATCAACTCATTACACATGGTGACCCACAAGGTACTGTGATACACAACCCTCAAGTACTTAGGTCTGAAAACCATATGACCTAACTCATATGAAAAGAGCATCCATAGTGTCGCCTTGACCAATATGATGGTACGTGGTTATTATCACCATTGTCTTTGCTTAATTCTCATATCATGATCTCATAAAATACATTTTAGAATATGAAATCAAACTAAAACTCAGAATATACACAATCAATTCATGAAACACTCATAAAACATGCATCATACTTTAATTTAAAAGCCTAAGCATGTACTAACATGGCATGGATGATAAAATTGCTTAAACATGAATCAAAACTAAAAAACTGAAATAAACTTTTAAAATTCTGAAACTGAAATTGAAAATCTTTGATTTCAGTGAAAAACACACAAATAATGAGTATGCCATAAATTTAAATAAGAATAGAAGTGTGTTCTAGAAATCACTTCTACCTTGTGACACTTTCTTCAGAAATTTCGGCACCAATTCCCCCACGTATTAGTGCCAATGAAGATCACCCAACTTAATTCCTCAATTTGAGAGAAGAACTTCTCACACACAAGTAAGAAAAAGGAAAGATGGGAAGAGGTGCCAAGAAGAAGGCTTAGAGAAAATAAGAGGGACTTTCAACTCTTATTTTTGGAATGAGGGAAGTGAGAGCCTAGGGGGGTTTACATAGGTTTTCAAAGAGAGGAAAATAGAAACTTTTGAGTTTTTCTTGGAGTAAAACACATGAATTCTCTACAATTTCGTACTTTCTAATTTTAAGAGGAAAATGAGTATTTTTCGAATTTCTTTCAGAATTTAAAAATCATTTTTTGTATTTATCTCAAATTTTTTGTATTTTTGGCTATTTTTTCGGCTATTTTCCCATTTTTTTTGTATTTTGTAATTCAGCCTTTATTCGGTTCCTTGGATCTTCCTTAAAACACGCATACAGATTTGATCAGAGGGTTGAGATTTGCACGTGCTGCAGCGTACCGTGCGTCTTCACGATGTTTGTTGTGCGACTTTGATCATGGTCGTCCGATCTTCCTCGATCGTTTCTATTCCTTAGATCTTCGTTATTCGATGCGCTCAGGTTTTGGTGTGGATCGTCTTGTGACCGTCAAATCATGAGATCAGATTTAGATCTACGGTTTGTAGCCGTTGGATGTGTTTTAAGTTTTTTTTTTTTCAGCCGAATTTCATGTTTTATTTTCGGATTTTTTCCAAATCTTAATCCCAATTGACTTTTTAATCCTGTTTTCATAAAAAATTGCGCGTATCCTTATATTTTTGGCTATGATATCTCATGTTATACATTATATTCATATATTTTCTCTTAAAGATCCGTTAAATTGATTTTATTCTTCATTTGGGTAAACTAAGACTTACCAAAATTTTCATCCGTCAATTCCGTATAAATTTTTTAAATAAAATTTCAAATTTCTTATGAATTTTTTCGAGATGTTATAACCTATCCTCCTTAGAAAAATTTTGTCCTCAAAATTTGTACATATTTAGGTGTTCCTTGTGAGCAGATGCAGGTACTTGGTCTTCATTTCACTTTTGAGTTCCCATGCGTCTTCTTCTACCTTGTGATGTTTTCACAACACCTTCACTAATGGGATATCCTTTGTTCTTAGATTCTGTACCTTGTGGTCAAGGATTCTGATTGTTGTTTCCTCGTAGGTAGCATCATCTAGAATATTCACTTCCTCCCAGTGAATGATGTGAGAGGGGTCAGGTTTGTATTTTGTCAACATGGATACATGGAATATGCTATGTGCTGAAGTCATCCGATTTGGTAGGTCCAACTCATAAGCACATTCCTCGATTCTTCTAAGTTTTTAAAGGGTTTGATAACCTTTGGAGCTAACTTCCCTTTGAATTCGAACCTTTTGATACCCTTCTGAGGACTGATCCTTAGAAATACTTTGTCCCCAACTTGAAACTCTAATGGTCTTTTCCTTTTGTCAACGTAGCTCTTTTGAAAACTCTGTGCAGTAGTCAGTCTCTTTTATATTAACTTGAATTGGTTGCTTGTTTCATCCACCATGTCTGGCCCAGTTAATACTTGATCTTCAAGTTTAGCCCAATAGGTAGGTGATCTACAAAGACTTCCATAGAGAGCTTCGAATGGAACCATTTTTATGCTTGCCTGATAATTGTTGTTGTAGGCAAACTCCGCCAAGTGTAAGTAGTTGCTCCAAGTCCCCTTGAAATCTAAAACGCAAGACCTCAACATATCTTCCAAAATCTAGATAACTTTCTCAGACTGACCATTCGTCTGAGGGTGAAATGTCGTACTCATGGTGAGTTTAGTACCCATTTCCTTTTGTAGACTCTGCCAAAACTGTGAAGTAAAGTGAGTGTATGTTTCAGACACAATAGTCTTGGGTACACCATGAAGTTTGACGATTTCTTTTACATAGATTTCTCCCCACTTAGTGACTTGGTCTGTGGATCTGATTGGCAAGAAATGAGCCACTTTGGTGAGGCGATCCACTGTCACCCAAAAGATATCTTCTCCTTTTTGGTTTCTGGGTAAACCACTGACAAAATTTATGGCAATGCTATCCCGCTTCCATTCAGGGATAGGGAGTGGTTGTAACATTCCAGAAGGTTTTCGGTGTTCTGCTTTCACTTGTTGACATGTTAAACACTTAGAGACATATTTGGTTATGTCCCTTTTCATTTCTCTCCACCAATAGGTTTTCCTTAGGTTCTGCTACATCTTATACCCACCAGGGTGCATGGTATATTTAGTTTGATGAGCTTCATCAAGTATGATCTGCTTGCTCTGTCCCTATTGAGGTACACATATCCTTTCCCCGAGTCTTAGGATGTTTTCAGCATCCATCATGAAATCAGTATGTTTTCCTTGCATGACTCCTTCAATCAGTTGAGCAAGCCACTTGTTTTGCCTCTCTACATCCCTGATCTGATGTAATAGGTCCGGTTGGCAAGACATAATGTAAAGAAAGGCTTCTTTCTCGTTAAGGTTTACACCCAACCTAAATTCTTCGATCACCTGGTACATCTGGCCTTTCTCTTCCTCCTGTTTGTGGAACTTCCTACTCAAGGCATCAGCCACTACATTAGCCTTTCCCGGATGGTAGTGCAGTTGAAAATCATAGTCTTTCAAGAACTTCATCCTCTCTATTGCCAGAGGTTCAACTCTTTCTGGGTGTAGATGTACTTCAAGCTCTCGTGATATGAAAACAACTCAAAATTTTCACCATAAAGGTAGTGTCTCCAAATCTTCAGGGCAAATACAATGGTCGCTAGCTCTAGGTCGTGAGTAGGGTAATTTCTCTCATGGACCTTCACTTGTCTTGAGGCGAAAGCTATGACTTGCTTTTCTTGCATTAAGACTGCGCCCAATCCACTCAGTGAGACATCAGTATACAGTGTGTAAGTAACACCAGGAGTTGGGTTCAATTTTTAGAATGACCGTTCACATTTCTCATCCCACTGGAACTTAACTCATTTTCATGTCAACTTAGTCATAGGTTCTGCCAACTTGGAAAAGTCCTTAATGAACCTTCTGTAGTAGCCTGCCAAACCCAAGAAACTTCTGATTTCTGTTACTATCTTGGGTTGCTTCTAGTTCATAACTGCTTCCACTTTCTCCAAATCTACAAAGATGCCTTTTGTTGACACTACGTGGCCAAGGAACTTCACCGTCCTCATCTAGAACTCGCACTTACTGAATTTAGCATATAGTTGGTTTCTTCTGAGGGTTTCTAGTATGATCCTCAAGTGTTCTAGGTGCTCAGCTTCTGACTTAGAGTAAATTAGGATATCATCCCCGAATACCACTACAAACTGGTCAAGGTACTGTCTAAACACTCGGTTCATCAAATCCATGAAGGCAGCCGCGGCATTGGTGAATGTCAAACTCTCGAATCCTCAGCTAATGGTATCCTGACCTAAGATCAATTTTTGAGAAGTGAGTAGCTCCTCGAAATTGATCAAATAGGTCGTCAATCCTTGGTAAAGGTATTTATTCTTTACTGTAGCTTGATTCAACTTTCGGTAGTCGACACACAGTCGCAAGGAACCATCCTTCTTTTTCACGAATAGTACTAGGGCTCCCTAGGGTGATTCACTGTCACACCCCGACCCCTGGACCGGACGTCGTGTCTAACAATTTGAGGCCCTACCGTCGGGCGTCGCGCGGCTCCAAGCTCCGCGCGCGGTCCGCTGAGGCCTCGGGCATGCGACAGATGTCGTCAGTCTATCTTTCTACCTCTATACACGAGGTTTAAATCATTTCTCTGATTTCAAATATTCATTTTTTATCATGCTTCACTAAGCAGTTAGTTTCAAATCAGATTTACCAGTTGTTCAAAATCATATTTATACTGGAAATCAAGATAATAGTAGCGGAAGCATTTTCGGGTCAAATCTTTCAAAATCATGAACACTGTATAGCATGCCATCGCGAAAAAAATCATCAGTTTATAAATAAAAATAAAACAGTGCTCAAAATAGTAAACAGTCCTGTGAATATATACAAAAACATATACATGGCCCTCTGGCCCAAGTTCAAAATAAACATCGTAAAGACTGTACAAAATCA
>JAJIYU010006430.1:0-20629 GCA_030144865.1 Tinospora cordifolia
TTTTAAACATCTAAACTTATTTTATTTCCATACCATACCATATAATAGTCATTTAAAACATGTTTTCACACATTTTTACATTTATTTCATAATTTTTAAAAATTCATTTTCGAGTTGTGTGCATTTAAAAACTTTGGGGTGTTACATCTTTCTCTAATTTGGACTCCCCTAAAGGGCGTTTAGCAAATGAAAACCTTAACCTTGACCAATTTTTCTAATTTTTTGATATGTTGTCGATCCCCTGAAGTACCCTAAATGACAATTCTTTCTAATTTGGACTCCCCTGAAGGGCGTTTAGCAAATGAAAACTTTAACCTTGACCAATTGTTCTAATTTTTTGATATGTTGTCCCCTTAGTTGGTTCATGTCGCCTTACTTCATTTCAAGTTGTTTTGGGTCCCTAAGGGACAATAAATGAGAGTTTTGAAAACCTACCAAATTTATCCTCAAAATGAGGTTAGTATCATTTTGCAGCCAAATTTCACTGAATTGATCTTGAATTTCATTAAATACAAAGTTTTCAGGGTATTACAACCTACTCTCCTTAGAAAAGTTTCGTCCTCAAAATTTGTACATAACTAAGGAATTTTAGTGAATAGTTGTGGATACTTGGTTTTCATCTCACTTTCGAGTTCCTAGTTAGCTTCTTCCACCCTGTGATGTTTTCACAGTACCTTGACTAATGAGATATCCTTTGTTTGTAGACTTTGTACTTTATGGTCAAGAATTCTGACAAGTGTGTCCTTGCAAGTAGCATCACCTTGAATATTCACTTCCTCCTAGTGGATGATGTGAGATGGGTTAGGTTCGTGTTTTCTCCCATTTCCTTTAATGTCTAAGATACAAGAGCTCAACATAGACTCTAGTGTTTAGGTAACTCTCTCAGATTTACTAACTTGATTTGTCAATCTAGTTGGCAAAAATTAGGCACTTTAGTGAGATGATTTGCAATTTCTCATACAGTGTTTTCCATAAGTCTTAGGGTATTCTCAGCATCTAACCAAAGGTCAGTATGCTTATCTTATTCAATTTCCTTTATTAGGCTTGTGAGCCATTTGTCTTACCTTTGTTCAGCCTAATCTAATTGCAAAAGATTCGGTGGGTAAGACATGTTTTAGAGATAGACTCGTTTTTCATTTTAGGATTATACCCAGCCTAAAGTTCTCAATATATTCGAAGATCAAAGTTTCTTTGTCATACCCCACCTCCATCTTAATGGACTTGACCACATGGCAAGCCTCAAGTTATTACTAACAGTATTTATTCCCAGACTTTCTATTTTGAACCTTCAAAATGTAACAACAAGGATTCTTAAGGGAATAAATTTCATTTATTGAAAGAATAGGTACAAAACCTTATCAAAAGTTAAAAGTCATAATTGCTAACATATAACAATTTTAAATAAAGGGCTAATCGAGTTCTCCTAATATATATTTTTATATTAGGGTATCTAGGGTAGGTCTTGATCTTCTTGAGCCTCAATAACAAACATTCTGGCCTGGTTCTATCCACGACCCAGATTCTGCCCTTGGTTGGCATTCTATAGTTATTTTCTGCCCTAAGAACGATCATTCTGATCTCCTCCCTAAGTGTTTTGTGGCTGAGGAGCCTGAACGATGTAGTCAGGCAATTTCTTGCTACATGACCCTTCTACCTGCACACATAGCACAATCCTTGCTTCCTCACCTATTCTCTTAGTCCATCTTTATTTTGCTCCTATTTCTGGGTCTGTGGTGCCTTCCCACCACTCTTATTCTTTTTCTGGGCCTCTGGGCTCTCTATTTCATTACTAGGCCTCTTGTTCTTTCTTCTCAACCTCTATTCTAAGTTGAGTTAATGCTCTAGGATTCCTATATGTCTTTAGATAATCACTTTTCGAATCTCAATCTTGAGACCCTGAGCAAACCAATTAGTTTTCATTCTTTTTTCTTAGATCAGCTCCTAAGAGAACTTATCCAATTCAGTAAACTTTCTCTCATACTCAGCTATAGTTAAGTCTTTCTGATTCAACCCGACGAAGTCCTCTTGTAGCTTCTATAGTGTCATCTCCGAAAAGAACTTTTCATGGAAGACCTCTTTGAATTCTTCCTGGCTCATTTTTTCAACGTCAATGTTTGTTCAAGCAAATATTTATACTACCATGACTCTAGATTTAGTTTCTAGGTTTTCGATCTGTTCAGTGGCCTAAAAGTTTTTCTTCTAGGTTCTTTTCATGCATGGGTATAGGATTTGGTCTCAAAGCAAATAAACAGTAAAACATGCATATCACACAATTATACAATCAAGCTAGCACAACAAGATTCCAAGCTTCCACCAAAGCTTTCAGGTTCAAGAGTTCCATACCATTCTACCCCTTCTACTTAGGTTTTCACCTAGAACAGAGCTGCACCCAAAGAGTTTCGCAAATTACTCGATAACTAAGGTTCTCGAACCCACTATACTCCACCGTTCCATACCAGCGAGCATAGAGAAACTCGTTCTGCCAGAGTTACCAATCATTCACCACACATGGTCCATCATTCTCCGAGTCCAGGTTTCCTCCACAACCCCAAATTCCTATGTATCCCAAACTACATGGAAATCGAAAGATACAAAAGCTTCCTGGTCTCGTGTCCTAATGAAACAATTTTTTGTTTTCACACAAGTTTCAATCTCTAGCCTATGTCCTAAAGATTTATACTTTTGATCCACTGTGCCACCCATGGCTACACCCATGTTTCTACCTAAGGTCAATCCCCAAGACCCATGGTTTCAAATTGGTTGACTCAAAACCTCTGTCTAGTCAAAACACTACCTTTGTCATCTTTTTCGACGTCTAAACAATTATTTGCCCCAATTTTTTCACCTTTTAATTTTCTTTTATAGAAAGTAAGGGTGTTTTTCAACTCAGACCACTCGTATAAGCTAGTGGGACAACCTTCAGATCGGGCGACGAGACCGAAGTCTCCTTAGCAGTCGCGCTTTCTAGGGCGGGATAACCCACCTCCCTTTCAATGTTTAGCTTTACTTAGGACAAGGCTTACCCACTATTAGCTCAACTTGTATTCTTTATATCCAAACAAAACATTTCAAAAATACATACTTCGTTTTTGAAAACACTTTTTAAAACATTTTTCAATTTCAAAAATAGAAGGTGGGGCATTTAAGATTCAATTCAATTCCAAGTGAAACCCTAATTTGAGTTTCTAATTCTAGTCAAACAGCCACTAATCGACTTTCTAATTCTAGCCCAAGGCATTTAAGATTCGATTCAATTTAAAGTGAAACCCTAGTTTGAGTTTCTAATTCTAGTCAAACAGCCACTAATTGACTTTCTAATTCTAGCCCAAGTCACCTAAAGCCTATGTTCTGATACCACTTTTGTAACACCCCAACCCCCGAGACTTTTAATTTGGACTTTACCACAAGGTGGACAGGGCTGGTGTTACTTTACAAGTACATAACTTGACTTTCTATTTCAATTATTTCATGCCTTATTTGTATTTAAGAGTACATAACTCAAATTTAAGAATTTAATAAGGCAATAATACAATAAATAAAAGAAATTCATAACTCTATTAATCGAATAAAATTGATTACATAATTCAATCTTGAAGAAAAAATATTACAGTGAAAAATTCAAAACTTGAGCAACATGCTTTTACATAGAAATTAGAACTTTCTAAATAATAAGAAAAAAAAATTAACTAATATTCATGGTCTTCATGTGATTCAATTTCTTAAAAAATAGAAGGAAGGAGTGAGCACATAGCCCATATGATCTTTTTCAAAACCACTAAATTATTAATTCAGCATTAATAATACATTCAAATTTAAACACTTGTAAATCGTTAGGCGTTTCAAACAACATTTTGTTTATAGTTGTAAATTAGACTGAAATGGTTTCAAAGCCCTTGATGTTCTTTATCAAAATACCTCCATTGAGTGCAAAGATATTTTTTTGTCAAATTTCATTAGACTTAGGACCTAACCCATATTCCAAGTATTTTGTGACATCACCCATATGAACTAATTACATGTAAAGAATACCCATACTGACCCTCCTGTTCACTGTGACAGTACATGGTTCTTAATCTTAACATCTTTCATTAAATCTCATAATCATGGATCATAAATAAATCATGCTCAATAAAAATAAATAAAAATAATTTCAACATATAAACATTCAAAACATGAAAGCAAACACTTAGTATGCGTCATGTTTTAAAATAAATCTAAAATGTATAATCTAATCATGACATGATTTCATAGTGTATATGCAAATCTGAAATATATTTTAAAAAATAAATAAATAAAACATGTTATTCAAACATAATAAACACACCAAACTGTAATTAAATATGCATGAACATGGTATTAAACTGAAGAAGTAGAATAACAGTTTGAGAAATCACTTCCACCTTAAATAAATATCTTCTGCACACTTTTGAAATCCGGCAGCACTTCGTTACTTCAACTCTAACTGTTACAAAATTTCTGCGGAGAAAAAAAAATTCCAAGAGGAAGGCAGAGGCGGAGAGAGAGCAAGAAGGATGTATCATTTCTTGCTGGGATGAAAGGATTTTTGGGTGGCAAGTTCAAAGGTAATTTTCCAATTTTTTCTCGCATATAAATTAGCAAGATCAAGTATTTACGATTTATTTTATTTTATTATTTTTTTCTTTTCTTTTCGTTCGGTGTGCCACTTTTTTTATTCTTTTTTTTTTTAAAGCAATCTAATTATATATATATATATAATTATTCCTATATATATAGGCGGTGTGCCCATATTTTATTTTGTTTTATTTTTTTTTCTTGCTCACTATGTTTTACTAATATAAGTCATATCTATA
Source organism: Tinospora cordifolia (assembly GCA_030144865.1). Taxonomy (NCBI): domain Eukaryota; kingdom Viridiplantae; phylum Streptophyta; class Magnoliopsida; order Ranunculales; family Menispermaceae; genus Tinospora; species Tinospora cordifolia. The sequence continues at coordinate 4,833 of JAJIYU010006430.1, forward strand.
CACATATTTAATTACTAATTTTTGCATTCCATATATTCTAATTTTTTTCAACTTATATCTATATAATGTAAACTTGCTAATACTTCTATATTTTTAGTTTGAAATTTCCTTTATTTTTAGTATCTGAATTTCTTATTATTTATATTATCCAAATTTTTTGAAATTTTTTCAATCTCTAATTTATACTTCTATTGTATTTCAATTGTACACTTAAATTGTAAACTCTATATATTTTATTTTCATTTTTTTTTGTTATGTATTAAATCCAAATCAACTAGGTAATTAGATAATTTACTTAAATAACTGATTAATAATATTTCTCATATTTACTTTTGTAACCCATAAATATATAACTTGCTAATTAGGATTTATTAAATAATGTGACTAATAAATTTCTCATTTCTATTTTCTTTAATAATAATATATATTCAATTAAGCTACACAATAAATTACGCTTAAGTTTTCACATAATATAGTTTAATATATAAATTACAGGTACTGATTAAATTACTTACTAATAATATAATATAATTTATTAAATAAATCTACTGAGTATTTAATATACCAAATAATCTTACTAATCTTTCTTTAATAAATTTAATAAACCTTATATAATAAACCTTAGAATAATATTTCTTATTTCTTATTTTACATTTTTGCACTATTAATTTTTATTTTACTTTTTTTCAATTAGGCTATAAATTAAAATTATGCCCAAATTTTGTATTAAATATTTTTTTTTAACAAATGAAAATAATTTCTTAATTTTTTTTATTTTTTTAAGAGACCTACTTAAATGTCATTTTTTATAATTAACTCTACTTATTTGACATTTTTTATTTAAATATTAAATTAAGGCTTTAGTTGCCTATTTTATTTTATACCTATTGTTTTTTTTTCTTGCTAACTTTCTATTTCTTATGTGACTATGTGAATTAATCAATTTTCTTGAAATTGGTATATAATAAGCTTTTTAATAAGGTTTCTTATTTTTATTTCTTTTATATATTTTTATACCTCAATATTTCATCTATTTCATATTATTTTTCATTTTTGGCTAACTTTTCTAAATCGAAATATGTACAATTTTTGCACTAAAATTCTTATGTTATTATATCTCCATAACATATTATTTTGCATTTGTCAACCCATAATTTGCACCCAAAGATTTCTTAAAATCTTTGAAATTACTTCACTTAACCTATTTCATTTAATTTCATTAAACTTATTTATTTTTAATTATTTGACAAAATTCTGGGGTATTACAAAAATGAAGCATGTAGCAATTGTCCAATAGGATGACAACATTTTAATCAACATCATGAAGCAATGCATGAACCACTTATAAAAGATTATTTTGCTAATAAACTAGTTTATTTTGTTTGTCGGGACCTCTTCCCTAGGGCGAAGGGCAAACCGACTGGCACAATGTCTTGACAACCTTGCCCGCAAGCTGAGCTTGCTAAGATACTGTTAAGCTTCATCTTTCAACACTACACCACACACTATCAGAGTAATCATGGGGAATGCAAAAGAAATTTAATACATGAACACCAATAAACCTGACATTTACCAAAATGGGTCATTAAAACATGTGTAGCAACGTGGGTACTAGTCCATTATATACAAACTTACCTCATCCTTATACATAATTTCTAATCCTCAAACAAAACAGAAAAGAAAATACGAAGAAAACCTACCAAAAAGAGTAAGAGAGTGCAGTTCTACTCGATGACCACTCCCTTGCCCTTAACTATAGGGGAAGAAGCTGAAAAGTTAGAGTAGTGAGCCTAATTTTCCACGACGGCTCAGTGAGTAATGTAGTCTAATTCATAACTTAAAACAAGCACTCTACAAATAAAACGTATGCCATAAATGCATGAGTAATAACATTATGTAGGTGAATGCAACAATAAACATAATTTAAATCCATAATGTAGTCGTGCACCTTCATTCAAAAATAATTAAATAGTGAAAACATTCACTGAGGCTCGCAAGCCCTCCAAGGGGACTAAAAATTCACTCGAGCGGGTTGCAGACAGTTAGGCGTATCGTGTCAACTTCGATTAGGACTTATTGCCGTTGCCATCATCGTAACGACCCACCAAGACTTATTGTCATTGCCTTATCGTTACGACCTGATTAGGTCTTATTGTTGTTGCCATCATTGTAGGTCCAGAACCCCCTCGGCGGGTACTCTGTGTTAGGTGGTCACCTCTCGGGGTCTTATGTGAGACTGACACAACTCACCCTAACCCTGTACCCTCGGACCTCAAAACCCAATGCACTTTTCATTTAAAATCCATTTAAAAGAATGCAGATTCATCACAATATGTAATCTCATTTTCATAATGCACAGAATAACAAGCTCTTAGAAATAAGTTAGAAAACACTACTCACAGGGATGCTCTGTTCCCGACACTCCTCTCGCGACCGATCGCGTCCTGCTAATACTTGGTCCTATGAAATTGATGTAACTTCTTAATATTAACATGGGACTTGTCTCACTCTAACTCTACATCTTTGGTCAATCAATAAATTGACCTAGTCAAGAGTAGTCCACCTATGTTTGTTCAACTTGCCTTAGTTGCTAGGTCAATTTGATTAATCTTGGTCAATCTTAGTCAACCCTAGTCAACTTATCACTTGCTGACCTAGCTGGTCAATAAAGTCCCAAATGGTCGATTCTGGTCTTCATGGAGTCAATTGGGCCAAAAGGGGTCAACATTCCTGATTTTCATCACTTAGGCACAACATTATCCTATGGCCCTATCTGCGCAACCATTTTCCTGAATTTTTTGCAAGCAATCCGTATATTGGATTTGCACCAAACTTTGCATAACTGTTTTAGACTTCCTAAAGTTTTGTTAGATTTTTGAGTCACAATTTTTGGACATCATTTACTAGGGTTCCTAGGTATAACAACAGAGACTGTATAGATCCTATATACCCTGTGACAGGTAGTGATTGTTTGTCTGAATTGACCTACCTATCCATACCAGAATGCTCTAAAATTTGGTAAGCAACTTTAAGACATACTTTGGAATCTCTCCACCAAATTTCAGCTCAATCTATCAAGGTTTGGTTAGTTAATTTCATCTCAGAATTTTCAGCCAGATTGTAAGAAATTTTTGGGTTCATAGTTTCTACTATCTTCCTAGTGTTCTTTCCCCCCATTAAATCACAATTCCTTGGGTTATTTCTTGTGTCTAATTGCAGTGTACAAATCATAACACATCAATTAATAAAAAATACTTCGAATCAGTAACATGCAAGGCTAAAATCTTGCCTATCTTTCCGCCAATTTCTCTGTTGTATTTTGAAGAACACAAGAAATTGTTCTAAGTCGTAACACTCTAACAATCATGGCATATTTGTAAGTGTAGCAAATTATATACACAAGGGCTTAAGGTCAGATCTTTATACCTTTCTAAAACTTTTACTATGAGGTCTAAAACGCCTCTGGTTTCAGTCCGAATGGGTGCCTTTAGGTGTCCCAAATGTAGCTCCAAATCTGGTCTCAAATTGGTTTCTATGGGCACTATCACAACAGTGAGTCACACAGTTAATACCAGAGACTTATAATACGTATTAAACATTTTAATATCCAATTTCTACCACTTGGACACTTGAATATACATCATGAGAGGTAAAGTGAAGGGTTTCACCTTAGGGCCGAACTTGGATTGGTTCAGGTGTGAGCCTTCCCAAGGTTGCTCCAACTGTTTCTGTTATACAGCTGCAACAGTGAGTAGATACAAACTTCAATGGCTAGAAAATCAAATGTAAAGCCCTATTTTTCATTATCTAACACTTTGAGATTAAAGTACATATGAAAATGAAGAGGGTGGATAGTTTTACCTCCAAAATGGGCTTGAAACAACCTAAGATTCGAAGCTCCAAAGGTGGCTACAACACACTTTTCTGGTTTTTCTGGGTTTAGACACTTCGAACAACACCTTTTCTCAGGGTTTTCAACTCCAAACGATTTCAAGATGGAGCAAGCTACTTATGGAACTTTGTAGGTGGTAGTATAAGCTTCAAAACAAGCCGAGATTCAAAGGATTTGGCTAACAAGCGAGTGAAATCCAAATTTGTGAAGGAGGGTCATAATTGTTGGAATTTTTCTGGGCTTGTGCTCAAAGAAGAGTTTTGTTGCATGGGAGGTGCTTGCATGGCAAGATGGGGGGTGACATGTGGCCATCTAGGTGGCTTCCAAACTCACATGTGGCTGCCTAGTTGGAAGTGTGTATTGGCCACAATGGAGGTTGTGAATTGATGACAAAACCATGAGTTTCCATGGTTTTGTAGCTGAAAAATCTAGAAAATGCTGCAAAATTCACCAAAAATTCACACAAGAGGACAAAAAACCAAGGGAAAGGGGGCTAGACTCCTTTGCTGGGCGCGTGGGCTGGCCGGACCGTGGGCCGGCCCACGGCTGGGCTTCAGGTCACGCGGGGCAACTGCCCTCGCGCTTGCAGTCACGCTTGCCCGACCAATTTTTTACATATACACTTATATATATGTATATATATACTCAAATTCACATTTTTTTTCTAAAATTATTGAAACCCACTAATTTGACATTTCTCATCAAAAATGCTCAATCATACCTTATTTCATCATTTATGCAATTATTTTTTTTTCAAAAATTAGATAATTCATCTAAAATCATATTTTTCTCTCAAAAATTTTATTTTTCACTCTAAAAATTCAATAATTGTTCCAAAAATTTAATAATCAATCCTAAAAATCATTTCTCTCAAGAAAACACATTTTCTTAATAGTTTCATGTGTTTTCTCCTTAAAAATTATATTTTTCTCACATTATTCTCATTCTCTTTGATAATTAATTCAAAATTAGAAAAAATTGAAAAAAATTTCATATATTACCATTAAAATTTCAGAAAATACATAAAATACACATGTGTCGGATCCGTCAACCCGATACCAAAAACACGGGTCGTCACATTGTTGGTATGTTTCAATAAAGATTTTGAATGAATGAAGCATTGTTCTTGCGTGTTGTAGATGCTATTCAAAATAATTCAAAAATATTTCTAGTTAAGGTATGATGCAATTGGTAAACAAGGCCTTTTCCCACTTCAAAAATGCATTGTTGTTATATGACAATTAGCTTACAGGGCACCAACCAATCATTTTGATGAGTGCTTAAGATTAATGAATGCATTGCAATTGAGCGTTTATTCAAGTTTTTTGGGGTTTGATTGACATTTTTGGACATACATATCTTAGAAAACCAAATAATGAAGATGTTCAACATTTACTTCAATTGCATTAAGAACATCATGAATTTTTAGGCATACTTGAAAACATAGATTGCGTGCATTGGCATTGGAGAAACTACCCAGTTGCTTGAAAAGTTTAATTTACTTGAAGTGGTTAAGGGGTTTCGACAATTATGCTAGAAGCGGTGGCCTCTGTAGACTTGTGGACATGACATGCATTCTTTGGAGTTACAGTGTCTAATAATGATATAAATGTACTCAATCATAGTCCTTTGTTTAATGATATCTTGCACGAGGACATTCTAGATATTCAGTTTAGTGTGACATACAAAAAGATATTATTTTGCTAATGGTATATATCTAGAGTGAGCAACATTTCTTAAAAGTTTTTCATATCCTGAAGATTCGAAAAGGATCAAGTTTAAGCAAAAGCAAGAAGTTGTAAGAAAATGATGTTGAGCGAGTATTTGATGTGCTTCAATCTTGTTGCCATTGTACAAAGCCTTGTCCAATTTTGGAACTAGAAGAAAATTAAAGGACATAATTTACGTGTGCATAATATTGCGTAATATGATTATTGAGCATGAAGGAGATACAATCACAAATTGAAATAATGATGAAAGGGAAGCATCGATAGCTGTTAATCAAGGGAGCAACATAAATTTTGAATAATACCTTCAAAGAAATGTAGAACTGTGTGATTGAGAAATGCATCATCGTCTTCGCTCAAACTTAGTGGAACATATTTGAGCATAATTTGATAATAATGAAGGTGAAAATTAGTACATTTTTACATAATTTTTATTTAGGTATGGTATTTAAATTTTATAAGCGATAAATCATATAAATAAATTATGTGTACATATATATAAATTAAAAAAATAAAATTATTTATTTTTAAAATAACTAATTTTTAATTTTAAATAATATATATATTAAATAATTAATATTTCTTTAAAAATAAAATATAAGGACATCAAAAATTTAAATTTTTTTAAAAATAAAAAGCAATATTTTAAATTCATAATTTAAAAATAAAAAAAATATAATTTTTATATGAATTAAAATAATTATATATAATTTTTATTTAAGTGTAAATAATATGTATTATGAAAAGAAATATATTTTATAAAGTATATATTGTAAATAATTTAAATAATAGGTTAAATTTATTTTGTGTTTCATACAATATAGTTTAATAAACTATGAACTACTAAAAAAATAGTCTAATAAATAAAAATTTAATGAGTTAAAAAATGTGACTAGAGAGAGTCAAATCATTAAAATTGCCTTAAGCTTTAATTTGGAGATGGTGTCCATGTTGTAAAAGTTGTATCTAAGTTGACTATGAAATATTTGTCTTTATTCATATAGCATTCCAATTTCGTCATCTAAAGGCGTGTCCTTTTGGCTCAAATTCAGGCCAATTGGTATGGTGCTCTCAGGTTGAACTATTGACAAGTTTTAGATTATCGAGCTTGGTTTGTCCTAGGTTCATAGGATATTCGCAACCCATTCAGGGGTTCAAGCACCTTATTGTTTATCTTTTATTAAGAGGTCAAAGGATGTTGCACTAGTCCTTAGATTTGCATTGGTCATATGGGTCAACATTTCCACCCAATTTGTCTATTATGCTTGTTTTGAGGTTAAAGACCTTTTTGATTGTCCTTAACAATCACCTGATGTAACACCCCAACCCTTGTATCTTTAAGCAGTGCACATGGCCACCGTTCTCTTGACAGTGAACTTAACAAAACAACGATTCGAGCTGATACTATATTACAAGTGGCACACACTTGTTCTTTTCTTTTCAATATCTCGTGCCTTTGTATAAAATTCAATAATACAAAATTTTATATTATTCATACTAGAAAGAATGATTGAAAGTACTAAACTTCTCAAGAAAAACTAATTATTACAGCGAAAAACTTCAAAATACTTTTCAGGAGAAAAGTATAAAAACTTTAGGCAACATGCCCTAAAAATTCTAAAAAAATATAATACTGTAGACATTTTCTAAGGAACTGTCTATATTCAACTACTCCATGCGTTCATGTTCCTGAAAAATAAGAAAAGAAGGAGTGAACACATAGCCTAGTGGATCCTTTTCGAACAACCATCTTTCATATTCAAACTCATAACATAATCATAATTCATACACTTGCAATCATTAGGTGTTTCAAACAACAATTTGTTTAAGTCGAGTCTCAGACCAAAAGGGCCTTTAATCTCTTGATGTTCTTAACTAAGTAAATAGGGCCCATTCGGCATCAACCCGTTAGTGGCACGTGTCGGCATCAACCCGTTACACATGGTGACCCACCAGTGGTACATGACCCTCAAGTACTTAGGTCTGAAAATCATATGACCTAACTCATATGAAAAGAACATCCATAGTGTCGCCTTGACCACTATGATGGTACGTGGTTATTATCACCATCGTCTTTGATTACTTCTCATGTCATGATCTCATAAAATAAACTTTAGAATATGAAATCAAACTAGAATTCAGAATATACATAGTCAATTCATGATACACTCATAAAACATGCATCATACTTTAATTTAAAAGCCTAAACATGATACTAACATAGCATGGATGATATGATTGTTCAAACATGAATCAAAACTGAAAAACTAAAATAAACTTTTAAAATTCTAAAACTGAAATTGAAAACCTTTGATTTCAGTGAAAAACATACAAACAATGAGTATGCCATAAAGTTAAATAAGAACAAAAGGGTGTTCTAGAAATCACTTCCACCTTGTGACGCTTTCTTTCGAAATTTCGGCAGCAATTCCCCCCATGTACTAGTGTCAATGAAGATCGCCCTAGTTAATTGTCCAATTCGAGAGAAGAACTTTTCACACACACAAGATGGGAAGATGGGAAGAAGTGCCAAGAAGAAGACTTAAAGAAAACAAGAAGAAAATTCAACTCTTATTTTTGAAATGAATGAAATTGAGAGCCTAGGGGGGTTTATATAAGTTTTTCAAGAGAGAAAATTAGAAAGTTATGTGTTCTTCTTTGAATACAACAACATATTTTTCCTTAATTTCGTATTTTCTAATTTTTATAGCAAAATGAATATTTTTTAGATTTTTTTTGAATTTTAGAAATAATTTTTGGAATTAAAAACCTATTTTTTTGGATTTTCAAATTTTTCATTATTTTTCTTTTCGTATTTTAATTTCGGCTTTATTCTGGTTCATAGGATTTTCCTCGAGACACGCATACGGGTTTGATCTGGGCCGTTGGATTGATCTCAGATCAACAGAAATTGAAGTCTCGATCTCGGTCGTTGGATTTCCTCGAGCGCATCAACAGTTCGCGATATATCTAACACGGCTTTGATCTGAATCGTCCAATGATCCTCGAGTGCAGCACGGTTTCGCGATCGATTACACGACTTTGATCTCGACCGTCGGATGATCCTTGATCACGGTGTGCGGATCTGAGTTCGCGATCAACGAATTCCGTTCTGTTTGCACGATCATCCTCGAGTTTCGTATGCGAATCTCTGGCCGTTGGATTTTGATGATCCGGTGCACCTGAGCGATCGGTTGGGTTTTAATCCCGTTCATTGGATCTTGCCAAATCGATTGTGGACCGTAAGATGTATTTTAAGTTTATTTTTTATTTTTTATTTTTCAGCCAAATTTCTTGCTTTCTTTTTAGATTTTTGCCAAATCTCGATCCCAATTGACTTTTTAATCCTGTTTTCATAAAAAATTGCACATATCTTTGTATTTTTTGGCTATGATATCCCATTTTATGCATTATATTTACATATTTTCTTCTTAAAATCCACTAAATTGATTTTTTTTCCTCATTTGGGTAAACTATGACTTGCCAACATTCTCATTCGTCAATTCTGTATGATTTTCTAAGTGAAAATTCAAATGTCATATGAACTTTTCGAGATGTTACACCTGATGATTGAGATCTAGGCTAAATGTGTGCCACGAGATATTAACAAATAAAGATAACTGTGCGTCTTGTTCCTTAGGTTGAATTTTCCTTGGGATATGATGTACGAAGATTATGTGCAATCAAAACATCAATTTATCTTGCTTCCTCAAGAATCATACTAGTCTCCTTGGAATATGAACACAAAAGTTATATAATCTTTTATATAAGTGGCATATGTTCAACTTGGATCCATTTAGGCCCCAAACAACAGACTAAACCAATTAGTATTTGTTTGAATTTTTTCAAACTAAAATCAACTGATCTGTCCTTCAAACTGTTAATTTGGATTGAAACTTTAGAAGCATTACCCTTCGGCTCTACAATATGAAACCTCTCAATAGCTCATGGTCCTTGTTAGGGTCCTAATTGGGAGATCAACATCATGTTCCAAATAAGAAAGCTACATTGCATACTATTATCCTCCAAAGTGAAAGTAGGTTTGGTTTATGTTTTTGGTGTTTCTCTTACATGCGGAGGTTTGTACGACTATAAAAAAATGAGTATCAAAGAGAAATGGTTAGATGAGATCTTTTAGATCCTCTCCCATAAGTTGAATGAGCCTTCAACTTCCTCAACTTTCTCTTATTGAATTCACTTTTTTCCTGTTACAACTCATTTATGATGTAAAAACCACGACCAAGAGCACCACCAACCACAACTCCAAACTGGCATGGTGTGCGACTAGTCAAACAATTTTTGAATATTTTTTGGTTCGAATTGATCAATTTAAATTTTTTTAATCTTTAAAAATTTTTCTCAAAAGTTAAAAAATATATCATAAATAATGTAGCCCAATTAAATATTAAAATAAATATTTCATTTTATTAATGTTAATACCTACTTAAACTTTTATCATAATCATAAAATAACAACTATGTTGTTGCAAATTTAACAACACCTACAGGAAGTGTTCTTTGTCATAAAGATAAAATATGATCAAATTACATAAAATAAAGTAAAATACAAAAGTTTAAATATTTTTTCCAAATAGATACATCTACTTAAATAAGATAAAATGAAGTGGAACAAAAAAAAAAAAATTGAACAAGAGTCAAGAATAATTAAAACGACACTTTACATAATAAAAATCTTTATAATTCTTAAAAAGAGTCACCAACCTGAGAGCTCTTTTCAGTGAGACTTGAAATAAGAAAATAGTCAAAAAAAATTAAAAGATGTAAAAAAACAAAATCTAAAATAATATTTAAGAATTAAAGAAAGTTTACTTGATTCGACATCTATTGGAGTTGGTGATTGACACAACCAATCTTGAGCACATTTAAGAGCTTTAACTATCTTTTTAGAAACAAAAAAAAAAAAAAAGTCAGTATGAAACTGATCAACACACGACTGTTGTGCCGAAGGCTGACTTAGATGCACCTGTAAAGATTGGAATGACCAAGACATCTCGTGCCATCAATAAAAGTATTGGATATCTAACAATGTTAACTTTGTTAAATTTCCACCCAAAGTATCAAATGTCTTTGTATTAGGTTCAAATTTATTTTCTAAGTATAAATCAAACTTTGATTTAACATAATTATTTTCCTTTATTAACATTAACTTTTGAAAATTAAACTTTTGAAAGTTAACCACACCATCTTTATCTAATGAATCAACCACATTGCTCTTACTAAATATTTAGGTGGTTTAGAACTTGAATAATTATGTAGAGAAATATAATGCAAAAACATTTTTACAGTGACTTTTAGTACCTTACCACACAATAATTCTAGAAATTCTTGCAAGAAGGTAATCCACGAGGAATACCCTTAAAAAAATACACTTAACAAAATTCTTATAACGAAAGACTATCAACACTTGCAATACAAATTTAGTATTATTAATGAGTAAACCAACCGCTTTAGATAGCAAATGAAATCAATCTAGAAATTAGAAGGTAATCCACTAGGAATACCCTTAAAAAATACACTTATAAAATTCTTATAACCAAAAACTATCAACACTTGGAATACAAATTTCGTATTATTAATGACTAAACCAACCGCTTTAGATAGAATTACAAAGAAAACTTGTTTTGTAGAATAATCAACACTTCCTATCACTCTTTTTTGCAACTCACTCTCCCTTTTTCTTTTCTCTCTATTTTTGTCTCCTCACTTTATTTTTCTTTTTTGTCTTCTTATTGTGCTTTTCTTTCTTTTTTGATATGACTAAATATATGGAACACGCTTATTCAACTGTTTCATGTGGCATACACATTGCAAGTACAATCACAAAGTTTCTTGACATGAACTTTAGCTAAACTTCTTCGTTTTTTGTGGTAATTGTCACTATAAGAAAAATAGCTTTTTATAGCATTAAATAATAGTATTTTTTTAGAATGCTATTATTGATATACCCAAAATGCTATCAAAAGCTTTAAACATAGCATTCATAGATTCCTATTTTTTAATAACATTTTTTAGATTAATCATAGCATTTTAAAAAGTTATTATAAAAAATATATATTATAGCTTTATGAAATTGTTGTCAAAACCCGTTCTGCCAAAAAAAAAAGAAAAGAAATTGTTATCAAAACCCCCATAAACCCACATTTTGGCGTGCTAAATGCAGTTTCTTCCTCTTTTCGCGCGACTCTCCTTCTTCTTCCTTATCGATTCGGTGGTTTGATTGTCCGTCTTCTTCCTTATTCTTCTTTCCTCTTATAGGCGCACGTAGTCCTTCTTCTTCGTTCTTCTTCTTTCTCCTTATCGGCTCACACGTGTAGACGGTGGACTTGGTCGTCTTCACATGAATCTCCTTCTTCTTCTTCGTTCTTCTTCTTTCCCCTTGTCAACACAGACACACTCCTTCTTATTTGTTCTTCTTCTTTCTCCTTATCTGCGTAGACTCAGACACTTGACTTCGTGGTCTTCGCGCGATTCTCCCTCTTCTTCTTCGTTCTTCTTCTTTCCCATGTTTTGCCCAAATGACATTTGCACGATTCTCCTTCTTCGTTCTTCATTCTCCATATCGGCGTCAGCGCAGTCACAAACGCTTTGGTTTTTCTGGGCTTGCCAACTCTTCTTTCTTCTTCATCAGTTGGATGTTCTGTTAATCGGTGCATCTTGAAGGTGAAATTGCTGCAAATCAAAACAGAGGCGTTTATTTTCATTCTTTGGGGCAATCATTTTGAAGGTACATCTGCAGGTGAGGTGGTTGCTCTTAATCGGTCGGTCATTCTCTTAATCTGTTTATTCTCTTAATCGGTGCATCCTATTTTGTAGCTGAAATTCCTACAATTTTCTTTACGAGACCAGCCATTTTCGTCTGATTCGCCTACAGAAATGAATTTGCCATAAAAGCCCTAATTTAGTGAAATGCACTTAATTTTATTATTAGCTTCCTAGGTTCACTTTTTTTTTTTATTTTTTCGTACATTACAACACTAGAAAATGATAATTAGAGCAATGCTCTGAGGTAATTTTAAATTTCTTATCATAAAATTTATTTATTCATTTAAGGCCTCCTCTTATAGAAATAGATTTTTGAATTGACATGTGATTCCATGTTCTTGTATTACAATTTATCAGCTCTTTAACTTACCGAAAAGGAGGCTATAGGTTAGTTCTGAAGTCGTTTATGTAATTGGTCTTAAATTGTTCATGCCAGACCACTTACTTCTTGTTTGTTCAGATTAGGCCAACATTTCTTGAAAAATTAATGACTCTAGGCAAATATGAGATGAAAGTCAAGAGATTGTGAGCTTATGCAATTTTATGCATTCTAGGACCTTTGTTACTTTCTGCAATTTTATATCCATACACCTCATAATCAGCTACTACTTCATTTAAGTTAAGAGATTGTGAGCTTATGTAGCTATTTACTTTACCACTATCTTCGTCTTTCAACTTGAATACAACGTCTAAGTAGCTGGAGTAGGTTGAAGGATATCTGTTGGCTGATTAGTTTAGGATCAGGTGAAGGATAAGTCAATGGAACATGGGATAGGTTACTTCAGGAAAAATGATTAATAATATGAGGAAAGAAACTCAAAAGTGAACAATCACTCTATGCCAGTCTAGTGATCTCTTACTGCTAGTTAATTTGTAATATATGGTACAGATTCTTGCATGTGAATGTACTCACCAGAGAATGAAAGCAGAGTCCATATGTGCATAGGGTCTTACCAATTTCCATTACAATGTATATACCTGACTAACAGTTGATCCCTTGTTATTGATTACAACTAATTCTTGCCACATTCGCTTCAGTGCTTCACAAGAATTTTTATTTACAGAACCAAGTTAAAGATCCGCAGGTATGCTTTTGAAACCAATGTAATGTAAATTTTACTTTTTCATATTTTCCCTCTATTTTGATAATCCATAACTCGAGCCACAAAACTAAGGGTAAAGTATGAAAAATATATGATTGGTATAATTATGGAGACTTGTATTCATTAGGAAATATTAGATGATATTGATTTTTTATTTAAAATTTAATATTTTTTTTTGGGATAAGAAAATTGTTTACTTAAATTATAATTATAGGATTTTGGTTGACTCTAGTGTTGTAGGATTATAGGATTGTATGAACATTTTGCATTTGGAAATATAAGAGGATTGGAGAAGGCTCTCTTATTGATATATTTCCTCATCTTATTGCCTTTCTTCTATGCATCATCACCCAATTTGTGATTTTGTTAATATCTTTTCATTCTTTTTTCTCCACGCTTCTTCTTGAAGCCCTCATTTTTCGATATCGTTTTTGACTAAGGAACTTGAGGAGGTTAGCCTTGTTCTTTTTCCTCTCTAGATCAGGTTAGGCTGTCCAATCCTTTTTTTTTTTTTTTTAAATCATGCCTCATGCCTCTAGGCCAAGAGAAAGAAAATAAATTCTCAAGGTGAAATCTTCATGTGCTGATGCATGAGCTTCATATGTTGATGTGTAAGCCTAAAGGTGTAACACTTTGTGACAGATTAAAGCATAATTTTCAAGGTTTCTATTAAATATAAGTTTCATATGAAGTTTCTTTTTTATTTCACTTGCATTTCATTTAAATTGATATTAATTTCTATTATATACATGCCATTTGCATTTAAATTGAAAGTGGAGAGGATGAGAGTGCACCTCTCTTATAAAAGAAATAAAGATTAAAGATATCATTTCTTGTTTTAAGTAACCCTATCCCAAAGAAATAATTATTAGCAGTAACTTATTATTTTACACGGGGTTTCAAGATATCATTAACATTTACTATAAAAATTAATGTAAATGATATGATTTTTAAACATGAACTTGAATTACTTATTTGACGTAAATAATGCTCTAATATTGATGTAAAGTCAATACTAATATGTGGATTGTTCTAATTTTTCAAGAGCAACAACAGAGAGATTGACCTGATGACAGCCAACATAGAGATATTATTCAACAACATAGATATTGCTCGGACAGGAGCCAACATAGAGAAGTAGAGTAGCAACAACAATGCCCAAAAGCCTTGAAGCAACATCTAAAGTAGCAGATTTCAATTCTGTTAAACAATCAGTATCCCAACCATGAAAAGTATTTCCAACTTGACACAGTTTAGCGTATTTTTCGTCTTCACTATGATTATTAGTCAAATACTCTTTAAAAGTACAAATTTTCATACTCTTGAATTAATGAGACAATGAAGCAAATTTAATGAAACTTCCATCATTTAAAACTAGAGAATAAAATAAGAGTTTTAAGTAATTTAGAATGTGAAGGAAGAAAACACTACAATTACGGTCTCCTCCCAAATTGTCAAATTGAATTGAAAGCTTTTCTCTGTTTCTTTTGAGATTATTGTTACTGTCTTATTCCTTTCTTCCTTACTTACTCACAGCAGCATGGGGTGTTATTTTGAGGACCTTTGCAAATAATTAATTTGAAGGTATTTTCACCATTTAATTTTCATCTAAACATATTTTAAGGTATTAAACATAGTTTTCAAGACCTTCTCGAGATTAATAACTTGGAAAGAATAAACATGGGCTTTGTGGCTTGGACTTGGAGGATGAATATGAGCGGTGGATGGCTTCTATTGAATAACATATATACATAGCGTAAAACTTAACTTTAAACTACTTTTTATTTATTTTTTATTTTTTTATACTTGTGTGCCGGTGCAATACTAAATTTAATATTTTCTTTAAATTATATGTTATTGCTTTATATGAGAGTCCATGGGTTCTACTCTCACCAACTTGCATGATATAGGTAGAGAATTGATCTAGTATTTTATGGGTTTTGTTCTAATTATGTCTAGTGCATTATATGAACTTGTTGTTTGCATTAATACATCAAACTATCCTTGTATTAATGAAATAATTATGTATGGGTTGTATAAGATCCATGATTACTGTAATGTAACGTCAGTTTGGCAGGAAAAAAAAATTTCTACTCTGGAAAATCGAGTAAGTTCAAAATGATATTTTGAAAAGACAAACCGATTATTAATTTTTGCAAGATGACTAAATGAAATTAGCCTGGTGAATTGTTACTAAAATATATATTTAATCACAAAAATTTAAATTCATAGCAATTGAATTTTAGCTACAAAATATATTTCGTAACTAAATATGCATTTATCTATAAAATTT
>JAJIYU010006431.1:0-20756 GCA_030144865.1 Tinospora cordifolia
GAATTTATTTATTTTAATTTCATGTTCTGAAATTTATCTTATGATTCAAGAATATGTGATTTAACAAAGATGATGGTGATAATAACCACGTACCATCATAGCACACATGTGGGTTGCTATGGATGTTCTTTTCATATGGTATGCCCATATGGTTTTTAAGACCAAAGTACTTGGTTGGTGGGTAATGTCCCTTGAAGTCCAAAAGTCCAATGAAATTGACTAAGAAAAGCCATATTTCACTTTAAGGAGGTAATTTGTTAAGAACATCAAGGGCTTCAAAAACCCTTTTGGTCTAAATTACAACTTTAAACAATTGGTTGTTTGAAACGTCTCATGTATGCAAGTGTTTGAATTATGGATGTGCTATTGTTTTGAGTTTGGAAAATGGTTGTTTGATAAAGATCCACTGAGCTTTGTGCTCATCCCTTCCCCTCTTATTTTTTAGGAAATTAAATCATGAAGGCTATGGAAATTAGATAGTTTTTGTTTTAGCAAATATCTATTTTCTTAAAAGTCTCCTTTCAATGTAAGGGCATGTTACCCAATTTTGATTAAGACTTCCGCTGAAAGTTAGTATTTCTATTTTGAGATTATTGATCAACGATGTACTAGTTTACATTACAAAGTTATGTACTTTTTTTTATTAATAAAGAAGTTGAATTTTTCTTTACCTTTAATTGCCTTAATTTTATGTGAATTTGTACTATTGAATTTATTATAACGCATGTGGTATTGAAAAATAGAAAGTCAAGTCTGTGTCACTTGTAAAGAAACATGACCCAACCCGCCAATTGGTTAAGTCCACCGTCAAAATAATGGTGGTATGTCCAAAAATCAAAGAATGTGGGGGTTGGGGTGTTACACCCTATGTGTCTAGCAATAATCAGCTTGCAAATATGCTCACTGAAGAGTTAAGTCATTCTACATCTCAAACAAGACTATTCAAGATGGGAATGGTAAACCTTTACTCACTAGCTTGAGGAGGAGTGTCATGGAGAAGAGATCAATCCATAAGATTACAAATATCAATTAGTCGATTATGAATATCAATCAGTGGATTGTGAATAAAGAATATTACAAAGAACGTTCCAAAAGGTTGTCATTTGTAGCCAGTGCTAGATTGTAAAATATATATATATATATATATATATATAGGTCTTATATGTGTGTGTGTGTGTGTGTGTGTGTGCATTCACATTGAGAAAGTGAATAATAAATGGTCTCCTTTCTTCTCTTGTGGAGTAGGTCATAGGGCCAAACTACATTATATTCTTGTGTCATTTATTATTTTCATTTTCCAAAATGAAGGATATTTTTTACTGCTATACAAATGAGATATTATGAGACTATTGTTGTTACAAGAGTATGACGAAATGGTTGGCCAAAAGTAAAGAGTGTTTGAGCAATTTCATGGTTAATATGGTTGTCAAGCTAGCGACCCATGATAGATGAATCAAAAAAGGTTAAAAGGAAGCCTTTGCTATCAAGTACAAAAGAGTTTCCCCTGCCCTAACCTTCAAACATTATAGATTTCCAAGTCTCATTCTACTTGTTAAGGAGTCAAAAGGACCCAAGCCTATGAAGGTCATGAGAAATGATTTGTCACTGGGTATACAAAGCTCCCTATCCACACACAATAGAAACACTGAATGGCTTGCCTCAAATAGGATTACAAATAAAGACTCCTACTCCCTATGATGATTTCTGCAAAAACGTGGGCTTTAGTTACAGTTTAACTATTTAGTTTGGTCCTAATTGACGATCTGAAATAGGATAGCAAGTTGTTAAGCATAATTCTTTTTGCTAAGAGTATAATCTTACAAAAAAATTTGTTGCCTCATAAAAATACTTTTTCCAAATTATTAATTTAAAATAAATATGTAATGATTGTTCATTTGCTATACAACCTTTCTCTATTTTCTTTTTTTTTTGAAGAAGAAGAAGAAGAAACTAGAAATATTTTATATATAAAGATAAAGATGGACGAGATTTCCAACAACGCCACAATGCATTACATAATGGTTTGCAAAATGAATGGCCACCTCCTCATCCAATCCCCAAAAGAATATCCACCTCCTCATTTAGAACAATAAGTCCATAAAGCAAAAAGATAAGTAGACCTATTTACAATATTGTTAATATCTACCACCACTCCCCTAAAGATACAATTATTTCTAAATTCCCAAATAGCCGTCCAAACAGCAAAGCGAATTATTATCCAGTAACCCCTTAATCTTAGCGGGGTCGTTTTCATGCTGGACAAAGTGAGTGTATCTTCTGACGGAAGAGGTAAAACCGACAAAAAATATTGTCACGCTTCCCATACAGCCTTCATCGTCCCGCATTGCCAAAAAAGGTGGTGAACATTGTCTTCAGCATCCCTGCACAGACAACACCAAGAAGGAGAAATGCACCAGTTAGGCATCTTTAACTGCTGTTGAACTGAATAGTTTAATCTGCCTATAATCACAAGCCAAGCCAAAATTTTGTTTTTCATAGGGATCTGAGTTTTCCATATAACTTCAAATTTGTTTTCATTCTCCGTGTCAGCCTCATCAAGAAATGCATCATAGCAAGATTTGACAAAGAAAGTCCCACTGTCTTCCCTTTTCCATGTCCAAGAATCTTCCCTGTCTGCAAACTGCACCTAATCAAGTCTTTGAAGAATGACAATCTCTTCCTCCTTCAAAGCTCTTCGGAAGTTAAAATTCCAGCAGGGGCTAACAGTCGTATTATCCAGGTTGGGACCCTTCATCTGAAATAAAGTCACTGCCGGTTGAGGAAGCAGACGGAACAGTCTTGGGAATTCTTCTTTCAAAGTACAACTTCCCCTCCAGATGTCTTCCCATGCCCAAATTTTCATTCCATTACCCAATCTCCATTAGATTTGCCCCAAGAATCTTGGGTATATAGAATGAACAAACTTCTAGGGGGACCTCCCAGTTACCCTATTCTTGAGACCTGTTGTCATACCATTGTGGGAAGAGCCATGAATGCTGCTAACGACCCTTTTCCATAGGGAGGACTACTCCTTCGAGAATTGTCATAACCATTTGGCGGAAAGGGCCAGATTTTTTATTTCCAGGTTGCCCACTCCTAGCCCTCCTCTGTCTTTTTGGAGGCAGATTTTCTTCCAGCTAGCTAACCAACATCTGGGGTTTCTACGCACTTTCTGTTTTCCAAAAAAATTTTCAGATACATCTTTCTATCTTGTTCTTCACAACCACCAGCATTTGAAAAATGAACATATAGTATGATGGTAGCGCTTCCAGAACAGTCTTGATTAGAAGCAGTCTTCCTCCTCTGGACAGGTAGCTTCATTTCCATCCCTCAATGCGACATTTAACTGTTTTTGACTACAGGATCCTAGAAGGAGATTCTCTTACAGTTTCCTCCCAGTGAAAGACCCAGATATTTCATGGGCCAAACGCTTGAAGAAATCCTTAGAATGTGTTCTGCTTGGGACAGGTCAGACCTCGACAGATTAATACCTATAATCAGGCTCTTGTGCAGATTAATCTTTACACCCAAAATTAAAGAGAAGCTTTCGAGGACTCTCATGAGCATTCTCCAGCTATGCTTATCATTATTCAAGAAAAAAAAAGAGTCGTCAGCATACAAGAGATGAGACAGTCTAATTTTGTTCACTCCCACCTCAAATCCTTGCAGGTCGTGACCTGTTGCTTTCTACAGTATCCCTTGGAGGCCATCTGCTGCTAAAATGTACAAGAAGCGAGAAAGAGGGTCTCCTTGTCTAAGCCCCCTAGAGGTTGTATCTTCCTTCTTGGTCTGCCATTGATGATGATGGAGTAGGAGATAGAGGATAAGCATCCCAAGATCCATTTTCACCATTTTGAGCCAAAGCCCTTTTTTTCCAGCATGTACAGGAGACAGTGCCATCTCACCGAATCATAGGCCTTTGAAATTTTTATTTTTACTACCAATCCCGCTTTGGGTCTCTCCTAGTAATCTTCAACAGCTTCATTTGCTATCAGAATCACGTCCAAGATGTGTCTATCCTTAACAAAGCCTAGCCAAGTTTCTACTACCATGTCCTTGATTACCTCCTTTAGTCTTTTCATCAAGATTCTAGCAATAATCTTATATAGACTAGTGACCAAGCTAATAGGCCAGAATGATCTAAATGTAGGTCTCATTGGTGCGTCTATTAATGATTCCTAAGTTGTGGAACTCATGGATAGCATTGACGATATTTTGTCTTAGTAATGTCCAATTTTTTTGATAGAACAGCATAGAGAATTGATCAGGGCCTGGCGCCTTCTCCCCGTTACAACATCTCTGACTTCCTCCTCCGTGAACGTCCGTTCCAAACAACGACTTTGATCCTCTGAAATGGGTCTCCAATCTATGCCATCAATGACCCATTTCGGGCCATTAGGCTGTAAGTATAGGTGAGAAAAGTACGAGACAATATGTTTTTGAATATCTACAGTGGACTCCAATAATTTGCCTCCTTCAGTTTCCAAGTTTGGGATGACGGCACGGGACCTTCTGATGGAGAGAATTTGATGGAAGAACTTCGAATTAACATCTCCCTCCCTTGCCCATTTTAGGCGGGCTTTTTGGCGAGCGGCCCTTTCAATTCGAAGCTCGATCAACTGAAGCTAGGACAGGAGAGAGGCTTTCTCCTCCCTCTTTGCGCTGAAGTTCCCAATCAGCTCGATCTACTCATCAATCTCTTGAAGTTTCTTTATTAGGCTGGAATGTTGACTGAGATCTTCAAAGTGGAAGTTTTTGCTCCATTCTCGAAGGTCTGTTTTCATATTTTTTTAATTTTTACATGAACCTATACCTTGGGCATTAGTAAACAGCAGGTTTGTTCCACCACCTCTGCCTGTTCTCTTGAAAGTCTGTCCTATCCATCCACTCGTGCACAAACCTGAATGGGGTGGGACCCCATTCCATAGGCTGGGAGTCCAGAACTATGGGCCAATGATAAGAAGTTATTCTTTGCATGGAATAATGAGAAGAAGATGGGAAGAGAGTATCCTACGAGGAATTAACCAGGAATGTGTCCAGCCTGGATAAGGTACCTGTTCCCGGTTATTGGTCCACGTAAATTTTGCATTTCTTAGCTCTATGTCCCTCAAGTGGAGCTCATTGACCAGATCGTCGAAATGAGTCATGTAGGGTCCTCTGACTGCGCCATGAAGCTTTTCCTCCAGCTTCCTGATGACATTGAAATTGCCTTCGATGCACCATGGACCTTCCAACATCGCCTAGAGGGTTGCCAGCTCGTCCCAAAACTCTGGTCTTTCGCCACCCTAACAAGGCCCATAGATAGTTGTAAACCATCAATCTTTGGACCCAGAACTCTTCAATTTGACCGATAGGGAAAAACATCCCTCAAACTTGTCTGTTACTTCAATTACTCTAGTGTCCCATGCTACAAGAATACCCTCGGCAGCCCCCTGCATAGGAAGATAGGCCAGTTGAGGTAGCGCTGTCTCCAAATCTTAGCTATCAGGTCAGAGGACCAACCGAAATTCTTGTTCTCCTGCAAGGAAATGAGGTTAGGCATGGCAACAAGAATAGTTCGACGGATGAGGCCCAACTTTTCCGGGGAGCCACACGCTCTTATATTCCAGGATAATATCTGCATTAGAAATCCTACTCCCTTCCCTTGCGGAGAGCTCATTGGGAATCTTCCAGCTGTAGCAACTGGAGATTGATCCCGCGAAGAAATCTCGCCACCAATTTTTCTCTTTCTCCCTCTTCCTCTGAACAGAATTCCTCTAAGAGAATTTGATAAGGAGGCAATTTCTTGTTCTCCCCCTGAACTTCGTCTTGGGGTTGGGGCTCGCGTTGCACGTGATTAGGATTAGAGCAACCTGCATCATTAGAGTGAGAGAACATTTGATAAACAGAGCATACCTTGTCATGTTGTAGAGAACCCCCATGTTGTTGAAGTTATCTTCCTCATCTATATTTCCTACGCACGATTGAGACCGCGGGGATTTAGTCATTTCGACTCCTTGAAGCAGTTCCTCCGAATATGAGTCAAAATCCTCGGTCACTATCTCTTTGTCTTTATTCTTCGCAGAACACGTCATTTCAATCCATTTGTTATTATAACTAATAAGCCCCTTATTTCTTGTATATGTGTGAAACAGTGGCCGGCAAGGATGAGCCTTTGAGTTACTGTTGCTGGGCCCCCGTAGATTATTGGTCCGGGCCACCTCCCAATCCGATTTGCCTGCTTCATGCGTCACTAGTCTATGAGTTGTCTCAGGCCCACCTTTGGCTCCAGGTCTTATTCCACCCGACTTGCCTGGCTCCCTACCTGAACTGTGACCCGAGGACCCGTCATCCTCCCCACTGGAAATATCCAGAATAACAGATCTCTTCTTCATGCTGACATTTCTATGAGTATGGCGTGGATATCCGCCGCCAGACTCCTGACAGCCAACTCCAAGCTTAGGTCGGCGAGCTGATGAGCCCGACAGCAGGTACATTCTCGAGCCCTCCACTTTCTCCGCCACCGTTGGATTCTGCCATCACTGGCGACTTGTTCCTTGTCCTTCTCCGATCTTCTTTCCTAGCTCCTTCCAACTCCGGTCCCCAAACCTTCTGCAAGTCCATGAGTCTCAGCACCGTCACACTGTCATCATCGTAAATTTCTAGTTCTGCTAGTAAGAGTCCCAAATCGTAGCCTCGCAATTTCATAATCGCTAACTCCCTCGACCTATTGGATAGTGTATCCTCGGCAATATCCAACATGCCTCCACACTTCTCTGCAATCTCCGCTAAGAAACTGAGCGTCCACTTCTCCACTGGTATTCCTTCAACCTTGGCCCAGTTATTCCTACAAGCAATCTAACGTTGTTCCCATAACTTGAACTCATACCATTCATGCACAGAAATATCTGTGAGGAACCCTTCCTGAGACGGGCACATTAGTTGAGATGTTTCGGGGCCATCCCTGCAGTGCAAGATGGCTTTTCCAACATCAATTATGGTTAGGCGGGGGTCCCTTCCCAGAATGAGAGATAAGTACTCCTCTTATCTCCTGCCATGAATAAAAGTCAGAGTTTCAAACGATCTTCAACTTAGTGGATCGAATGTTTGTTTCCATGGGAAACCTCCTTGTTTGTTTTCATGGGAAACCTCCTTCCTGCCCTCCTCTTCCATTTTGTTTGCCTTATTTCTAGTGAGGGTACCCCCAATCTGCCAGTTGGCCGATGCTTGCTCTTCCTCCCTCGCTATCTTCTTTATCTGCAATCTCTTCCTCACCATAGGTCTGGCATTGGCTAGCTCCTTCGTTATGCCTTCTAGAATCGTCACAAAGGCATTCCACGTATTCAGATCTTCCGGAATATAAAAAGTCGGAGTCGCTCCTCTAAGTAGCTTTGATAGCTTCATAAAGCTCCCACGTCGTTTGGTAAGAGTCTCAACAAATATTGTATAACTTCCCAGGCGTCTTGCTCTTTAAATTCTCCATTCTTGGAAAAGCTCGTAGCATTTTTCACCTCAACGTATATCCACGAAATATCAACTTTTGCTAAAGACAAGGCATATGTGGCATTCATGGTCAGCTCTTGGATAATGAAGTCTCCCGATTGTGGTGCCAGATGTGCTGACTGCTCCGGGAAAGGCCAGTCTTACTTCCATGCGTCCCCATCCCTTGGTTTGTGGACCGTTTGCTTCGTCTTCAAACCTCCACCCATTCACTCTCTACCCTTCGATCGATCTGCTCCATTGACGCTCCGATTAGGGTCGACCGATAACACCACTTCCTCTCAGTCCGTTGTCCTTTGTACCAATGCCCCTGGTTCCTTCCCCCGTTCCCTGTTCTTCTTTCCCCATTCTCCAATCTCCATTCTCTGTTCTTCGTTCTCCGCTTATTTTTCGTTGATTCTTACCTTTCTCTATTTTTAGGAGAACTAGTTTCTACAATTGCTTTTTGTTGAAGAATCCCACTCCCATTACACTTAGTTCAAGTCTCGAATATTCAGTTTGTGGATGATTGATTATCTTTTCTTCATTAACAACAATGGCACCAGCTTTGACTCAGTAATGGCAATTGTTTGAAGATATTGTTTCATCTTAGGATTGAGAATCAATATTTACAAATGTCACTTAGTAGGGAAAATTAAAACCATTCTAGATTGCTAATGCTTTGGGAGTCTTAGAGGAATCTTGGCCGTTTTCCTATCTTAGCATCCTTTTTTAGGAGGTAGGACAACATCCATGGCATTTCAGATCCAATGAACAACACAATTTCAACAAGCATTGAGAGGTGGAGGAACAATTACATATCACATGGAGACCGTGTAATTTTGGTAAAATCCGTCTTGAACGTTATTCCCACTTATTCTATGAATGTCATTCTAATGCCAAGACAAGTTGCAACACTTGTTGATAAGAAGATGAATGGCTTTCTAAAAGCATAAGGATATGGGGAGATCTTTCAATCTGGTCTGATGGAATAAAGTCAAAATGGACCTTCACCATGTCAGTCTTGTCTTGGCTGATTTAATGTGAAAATGGTTATGGAGATTTATACATGAAAAGGACTCCTTGCAGACCTGTCTTCTTAGAAGTCCACATGGATTCCAAGAAAATAATAGGTATGCCAGCCGATGCATCGTGGCCACTTCGAGATTCCCATGTAAGTTCATTTATTCAACCTTCCAATGGTTCAATATACACATCCAAGTAAAAATGGGAAATTGTAGTAGCATCAAGTTTTGGGAGGATGTGTGGTGATCTGCATCACCTTTTTGCCAGTTTTTGCCCTTCTTATTTAGTCTATCAGCTTACACAATGCTCTTATTGTTAATTTCTGCAGCATCCCGATCAAGCTTCATAGGGATGTCTATGACTAGAATTTGTTTTTCAAAAGGAAATATTCCTAATCAGGCATTAGAAAATGTGGGACGGTTTCTCGAGTGCCTCGCTACAATGTGTTTCTCTGAAACTCAAGATCAGTTCCTATGGTCATGCGATTATTCAAGCATTTTCTCCACTCACTCCTTCCATGCGATGTCATCTTCCATTTCCCCTTCCACCCTTTCATATGGTCCACCAATGTTCCACTTAAAGGGAGGCTTATTGATTTAGACAAGAATAATAGTGTGGAAATCTTCAAAGACAAGTCCTAACTGGACTCTCTCTCCATGTTGTTCTCATTGCAATGCTAGTGAAGAGTCCTCACATCATTTGCTTCAAGAGCATAGTTAAAGCATCATGGGTTTGGCAGTCCAAGAGATTAAGCATTTCTGATGCTGATGATTTCTTGTCTTTTTCCAAATAGTTTGAGAAGTATTGGAGATGTATTTTCTTTGCTATTGTGGTGTATCTGGTCCGCATGTAACAGTAGAACATTTAGTGATCAATGTTCCAATATGCTTCAAGTTTTTCACAGGTCTGCGTTTTTGTTTGCATGGGTTAGTGTTGGGCGATTGTCTCATTGCCATGATTTTGTAGACTTGGCCAGCATTTTGGATTTTTAGTAATTGGGACAACTAATCCCCCTTTTCTTCTCTAATATAATCTACTATTTTTCCTATGAAAAAACAAAAATGAATTAGTTCATCATAAAACTTCTATCTACTTTTGATGGTTACAAATCAAGCATTAAAATGGTAAGTACATATTTTTTTAAATTGGAAGAAGTATCAAATTGTGAATAACAAGATCTATATATTTGGATCAGAATTCGTACAGCAATGAGTTTGATAGTAGAAGCAATTCCATATCATTTTGTAACACTTTTAGTTGAATTCTTTCAATAGTTTGCACCACATCAAAAGTTTCTTACATTAAACGTTTAACACTTAATTTTTTTTATTTCTTTGTTTCAATTTGGTATGGTTTACTAAAATTTAATAAGCTGTTTTATATTTGGAACCATCACTCGCATTCCAAGAAGAGATTCAGGAGTATATTGTTCCTTCTGGCCACCATTATCCTATAATCCAATAAAGAATAAGTCCATCTAACCTTCTGATCTTCTCTACTACATTTATTTGCTCCTCCAAACAAACTTCCAGTTTCCACTAATTTGGCAATCAGTATCTTTAACCAAAAACATACGAAAGTTAGGCTCCTAAACAAAGCTTCATTAAAGCCATACCTGCAAGCTGGCCATTTATGAAAATATGTACTGCGTCACGCATGCTGTCAATAATCAGTGAGGGAATATCTTCATTTGCCTCCCAAAACAAAATATCTTCATGAGAAACATTCAATCTACACCAAATACATTAGCAAGATTATGAAAAACTGAATAGAAGTGATCCAATAAACTAAAGTAACTTTTTCTTGATAAATCATGCATGCTACGCAGCTATATTGACAGTGATAGATTCATGAAATACAACATAATTTTTGTTTTCCATTTGTCTTCTTCTTCTTTTCTTTTCTTTTTTCTTTTCTTTATTTCTTTTCTTTTCTTTTCTTTTCTTTTCTTTGTGTGTCTTTGTGTGTGTGTCGTGTTAAGGGGATTAGACAAACCACCCCCTTTGCCAATGAGTTTATCAGCAGTCTAGCAAGCTATTAGCAAAATCAAAATTATTAGGAGCCATAAGACCAAACAACTTGAGAGTACGTATAATCAACATATATATATATTTGAAAAGACACTATATATTAAAACTAAGTTTAGTGGAATAGATCCAAGTATAGAACAACACACACCACACACACATACAGACACACACACACACATATATCAAAATAGAAGATACAACATATAAAAAACAACTTATGGTGGAGAGGAACACAAGCCTTAACCCTAATTTAGCCCATATATAGGGTGGAAACTAACAAAAAAAAGGCTACCATAAAAAGTATCTACTGGCATTTTTCTAAACATAAATAAGGAAGGCTGATTTGAACATGTAATAAAATTTGCTTGATCAAAGAAGGAAGGTTACAAATAAACTAAACACAGCTGATATTTTACAAAGGAAAATGCCTAACCATTACCTGCAACTGTCTACGTGTTGCTTGTGCACGAATGCCGAAGAAACGACAAGCCATGTTTTCAGCTACTGCGTATACTTGACAGAAATATGGTGCATCTAGAAGCAACACTGTCCAAGCATCCATCCAATGATATAAACAATAGGGGTTCAGGCGGAGAATCACACTTAGGAAAGGGTGCTAAGACGCTAGAGGAAGATCATAGCTTTTGCGATCTGGTACAACACTTGGGAGGAACGAAAAAGGAGGATCTCTAATAATACATGTAAAGATGCCTACACGACATGGGAAAGGTCTAAGATTTTATTTTGTTCTTGGATCTGCAGCTCAAAGCTTAGTAAGGGTTACACCTTTGGGACATGGGTAGACAATTGACAACATTTTGTTTCCTATGTAACTATACAGTCTATCAGATTTCTCATCTGGTAAGTGCTTTCTATTACTAATATAATCTCTAGTTTCTTCTTAAAAAAAATAAAAATAAAAAATAAGGAAGGTTTACATATTTAATGCAATATTTACAGCATCCTTACCAAACTAAGCCAACATTTGTAAGCCATTCCTAAATCAATTACTCACTTAATAGTAAGAGCCATGGGCATTTGTAAGCCATTTAATGCAATATTTAATTACTCATTTAATGCAATATTTACAGCATCCTTACCAAACTAAGCCAACATTTGTAAGCCATTCCTAAATCAATTACTCACTTAATAGTAAGAGCCATGGGCATTACTGACCTAAATCTAGCTTATGAATATGTATAAACATTTTGGCAAACATGTCACTAAACTTCAAGCCCATCCACCATCAGCTTTGGTAAAGGTATATCCATATGTATGAAGTATACAACATAATCATGATCATCTAACAAAGCTCTCGCCACAGCACCCACAACTTTTATGATGCTACAAAGCCTCAACAAAGCTTAGAAAAACTTACAATTTGAGTTCCTTCAGCCTAAATCTCTTGCAATCATTGCTATATTGCCTTTACTTTCACCATTATGTTGCACCTTTAAGTCATTTCCTGGAACATGGCTATGTAAAATGAAATGCAGAACTTGGTTTCCTACGAGGTTTGTGCATGGGTTAGGCCAAGTCAGATTTGGCCAAGTCAGTCTCATTTATTACCCTTTGGATCTCCTCATGGAAGCTCACTAAAGCTAATTTACTTTTTATTTTGTATTATATCAGCTATATAATATTTTCACATTAAGTATTTTTTAATATAATCTTTGCCCACTTCCAATTCAAGTGGGTTAAGTTGAAAAAAGGTGATTCATTAATTTGAATATCAAGCTAGCATACGACTTACCAAAGATGAAGACAAAACCATATTATAGGATCTGATAATTAAAAAGACACAAAGATATAATGTGGTTCTGTTCTACGATCTACTCCATGGGAGCAAAAGAGGACATCTTTCTTATTCACTTTCTTAGTGTGAAAGGAAATATAAGTTAATGTACAAAGCCTATTTATTATACAAACCTAGCCAAAGCTACAAATGGAAACTTCCAAATTGCATCCCATTGAATAAAATTTGCAATTCCATTGATTGATTTCTTCTCCACAGCCCTCCCCCTCAATCTGGTGAATGAAGGTTTACCATTCCCAACTTGGACACACGTGTTTGAAATACAATATGGCTTAACCCTTTAATGAACATATCAGCAAGTTGATTTTTTGTAGATACATATGGAGTAAAAATCAACTATCAAGTTACAACTTAATGAAATGTCGATCAATCTTTATATGCTTGGTTCAGTCCTATTGAGCTGGCTTATGGGCAATAATTATGGCAAACTTACCATCACAACAGAGTTGCATAGGGCCATCCCAACTTATCTTCAAATCTTCTAAATTGTTAGCTCAAAACTTACTACACTTTGCCATTACATCCTGTTTTCATTTTGCCATGTCACCTAGTTCCCACCATAAATTTTAAAATAATGAAATGAAAGTAGCGGCAACAGTTGGAATTTTAACTTTAGGAGGCCCCTTAACAAACAGGAGATGGGAGAGATGACTGATCTTCTTGCATTTTTGGACCACATTAATACTTAAGAAAAAAAATGTCAAATGGATTTGGCTCTAGGATTCTTCAGGCATCTTCTCCTCCAAACTTCCCTACTCTAATCTACTCCTCAGAAATTTAACAAAACTTCCTTCCTAGCTTCATTTGGAAGACCAAAGTCCCTACTAAAGCAAAGATCTTCGGGTGGCTAATTAGTTTGGGGTGTCTAAATTGTCCTAGACAGTGCAAAAAAAGCTTCCTAACCACTATCTTTCACTATCTTGGTGCAGCCTGTGCAAGAAAGATGACGAAAGCATCAACTATGTTTTTGGGAGCAGTGAGCACGTTTTTTTTTTTTTTTTTTTTGAAAAGAAACTATGAGATAGATATATGTTAAATATAAAGATTGCTAGATGAGGAATCTAGCAACAGTACAACAAAATTACATCAGATGTAGAATATTGTGCCAGTTGGCCACCCAATCCCTAAAATTATATCCCTTACTAAGTTTAATAGGGACAATCCAAGTACAGAACAAGATTACATATCTTTCCCAAGTGTACATAGCAGATTTACAAGAATTCAAAAATAGTCTATTGTTTCTTTCTTCCCAAACTAAAAACCATATTGCAAAGAGAATCATCCTTCTATATTTGATGATGCTTTTAGGCCCATTGTACTCCTCTCCTTGTCAATCCCCATCCAGCACCATCGGGTTGATTATATTACACTTTTCTTTCCTCTTTTGCCATACTTTGAGAAGGAAACTGCACCTACTGAAAATGTGTGGCGTCGAGTCCTCCGCCTCCCTACATGAGCAACAAATTGAAGGTTGGAGGTAGGAATTGGAAAATTTCTTTTGCACAATCTCTGTACTATTTAGCCTACTAAGGAATATGAGCCAAGCTAGAATCTTGGCTTTGGTGGGCACTTTAGAGTGTCAAACTAACTGAGCATGTCAAAAAGGTAGTTGAGAGTTTCTATGGTTAATAAGATGCTCATAAAATGATTTCACAGTGAAAATGTGATCCTTGTCCCCAATCCATTCTATCCTATCTTCCACATCTGACGGTTGAAAGTCTTGCAACAAGTTCATAAAGTTTGTGATCTCTTGAATTTGGTTGTCCCTGATATTTCTAGTGATATGCAGGTTCCACCCTCAATTTCCTCTCTCCTCTTGGTTTGTTTGACATAGAAATTCTGCAATTGGGGCTTTGTGTTTGTCAGACAATTGATAACGAGAAGGGAACATATCTTTTAGGTTGTCTGTACCACACCATTTATCCTTCAAAAAATGAGTCTCATTGCCTTTACCTACTTTCCATCCTAGTTGAGATTTAAAAATAGGATATAGGCCACCAATTGACTTCCAAGGAGATCTTCTGCTGCTTTTTTCTATTTATCCCTGCTTCTCTGCCATTAGTCTGCTCACCATGAATATTCTTTATTATATGGGCCCACAATGCTTCCGACTGTCTATACATTCTCCACAACCATTTGTCCATAAGGGCCTTGTTCTTGTTGATTATGTTTCCCACCCCCAAACCTCCCTTTTGGATCTCTTGGCAAACTAATTCCCACTTAACCAAGTGTTGACCCTTTTCTTTTCCTTCTTGCTTCCAAAGAAATCTGCTCATCTTTTGCTTAATTCTTCTAGCTACTCCCTTGGGGATCCTACACAAGGACAGGAAATAAGTAGGAGTGGCTTCCAAAACTGATTTCAGAAGAAGAAGTTTTCCTCCCCTAAACAGATAGCTTCCACGCAACCCTTCAATTCTTTTGGAGATAATCTGAATAACTGAATTCCAGAAATCAAATTTGTTGGGACTACTTCCCAAAGGCATACCCAAATTGGGAATAGGCCACTTTCCCAAGGAAACCTTGATACTTTTAGCCGTATCTTCAACATCCTTTCTGTCCACATTGATTTCCACCAAGTGACTTTTTTCTTGATTAACTTTCAAACCAGAAAGCATGAAGGGCTTCCATGACAGATTCAGCTTCCTTGTTGTCTTTCTTCATTAAGATGAGGCAGCCATCAGCAAACAGCAAATGAGTTAGTTGAATTTTTTTTCCTTTTCAATCCTCAGCCCCTCTATTCTTTGATTTATCACCGCCTTTTCCATGACTCTTGTGAAGGTATCATCAACCAAAGTGAAAAGAAAAGGTGAAAGGGGATCCCCTTGTCTTAGTCCCCTTTGAGCCTTAAATTTTTCCCTCAGTCTTCCATTTATGAAAATGGAGTAATTGACGAAAGACAAACAGGCTTGTATCCATTGTCTCCATTTGATTCCAAAATCGTTTACCCTCAGCACGTAATCAACAAAGCCACATCTTACGGAGTCATATGCCTTGGCAAAGTCGATCTTGAGGATGAGTCCCTGCTTGTTCTCAACTCTATAATCCTCCACTGCTTCATTTGCAATAAAGATGACATCTAAAATTTGCCTATCTTTAAGAAAAGCCATTTGCAGCTCACTAACCATGTTGTACAACACCTTTCTTAACTGGTTAGCAATGGTTTTGGCTAATATTCTGTAGATGCTTGTGATTAGACTTATGGGTTTGATATCTGAAATTCTAACTGAAATGTGTTTTTTTGCAATGAGACATATATATGTCTCGTTAACCCTCTTATTCACAATAGCATCTTGGTGGAACTCAATCATAAATTCACAAATGTCTGTCTTAACCATTTCCCATTCCTTTTGAAAGAATTCCATAGTGTAAACATCTGGCCTCGAAGCCTTATCTCCTTCACAGCTGAACACGACTTCTCTAATTTCCTCCTCATCAAAAGGCCTCTCTAGCCATGTTTTTTCCTCTTCTGAAATCTCCTTCCAGTCCATGCCATAAATCCCCCATTTCTTATTGCGGGTTTCTTTGAACAGATTTTCAAAGTAACTTATAATGGATTTTTTTATCTGATCTTCCTGCTCCAGTATTTGCCCCTATCCATTTTCCAACTTTGAAATGGTAGCTTTAGACTTTCTCATTGTTAGGATTCTATGGAAGTACCTAGATTTTGCATCCCCTTCTTTGGCCCATTTGATCCTAGCTCGTTGTCTGGCTCTCATTTCCATGCGGCATTCTAGTTGGGTAATTTTTGTTACCATTTCCTTCCTTCTTTCCATTATGTCTTGGTTTTGGTCACCATTCTCCAATGCTCGATCTAGTTGGCTCAGCGTCTGCCTCATACATTCAATCTTTGATGTTTCCAGGGTCTTTTGGTCCTTGCTCCAAAGTTTTAGCCTAGCTTTCAGCTTCTGCAACTTCATCATGCACTTGTATCCAGCCCACCCCTTACAGCTATTGTCAGCCCATTCGGTTCTAACCAACTCCTTGAACTCGGGACGAGCTAGCCATTCATTTTCGAATCTAAAGGGGGTTGGGCCCCATTTTATGACTGTGGTATCTAGCATCATTGGCCAATGGTCTGAGACAATTCTCTCCATTCCTCATATTCTTTGGTTATGGTGTTTCTCCCACCATTCTGTGTTTTCTAGGAACCTGTCCAATTTACATAACATTGGAGGATTCCTTCCATTGCTCCAAGTATATTTAATATTCTTCATCTCAGGCTCCTTCAAGGAAAGGTCCTCAATCCAATCTTCAAACAGGGCCATTTGGTGAGTGGTGTATTCGCCAGGAAGTTTTTCTTCTCCATTTCTCATTATGTTGAAATCTCCTCCTAGGCACCATGATCCTTGAATGACTACTGAAATGGCCGCCAGTTCCATCAAGAAGAATTCCCTGTCTTGGTTGTTACAAGGGCCATAGACTGCAAAGAACCACCAAACCTGATCTCCTTCATCCTTTAGTTTTACTGTTAAGGAAAAACTACCTTCCAATTTGTTCAAGACAGTCATTTTTCTGGAGTCCCACATAATTACTATACCCCTTGCTGAACCCAATGCTAGAATATCTACCCACTCCACAAAAGATTTCTTCCACCACCTGGATATGGTTGTCCTATCTAGCCTACTCCGCTTTGTTTCTTGAAGAGTGATAATGTCCGCTTTCGAAGTTTTGATGATCTTTCTGATTTCTAAGATTTTTGAGGCTGAACCAGTCCCTCTAATGTTC
Source organism: Tinospora cordifolia (assembly GCA_030144865.1). Classification (NCBI taxonomy): domain Eukaryota; kingdom Viridiplantae; phylum Streptophyta; class Magnoliopsida; order Ranunculales; family Menispermaceae; genus Tinospora; species Tinospora cordifolia. The sequence continues at coordinate 17,056 of JAJIYU010006431.1, forward strand.
CAACTGAGGATCTTCATAAGGATCTTCTTTGCCCCACTAAGCTACTGACTTATTCCAGTTCGGTCAATTGTGCATCAATTGACATTAGGAGCTTCCTTGCCCTTTCAACCTCCTTTTCCTGAACAGTTGCCAAGCTTTCCTCTCCCTATCCTTTTTTTGCTCCTTGATTTTCCTTGTTCTATTTCTGCTAGAGGCCTTCATTCGTCTGTCCTTGCTACTGAAACGAATCCCCATCGGTTGGAGACTCGACTCTCTCTTCTCCATGTGGTGGGAGTGATTTCTCCTTCTGCTTATTGGTGTGCCTTGTATTGGCAGCCATGCTATTTGAAATTAGAGGGTGAGAGAAGCAAGTGTAAAAGGGTTTGGTTGTGCGTGCCCCTTCCCAGGTGTTGGTGTTCATTTTCATCGTCGAAGTCCCACTCGGTTTCTGTGACTTCCGACCCCAGGCTTTCCGTTTCACTTACGTCTTCCGTCACTCCACCACTCATCGACCCGATCTCTCGCTCCAATTTCTTGTCTTCTTGCTGGGCTTGAGCTTCCCATTTTGCTAAAACTCCTATGTATTATATTCGGACCTATTTATCCTTTCTACTGTAGACCCTTGTCTCAGGTCTATTCGCTGTACTCCTTCCTAATTTTGAAGTTTCCTTACTTTTGGGCCATTCTGTCTCTCCCTCATAGCCCGCCTCATGTCTAGGGCTCATTTTGCATCCCATTGTATTTTGGACCCCTTTTTGACTTGGGCCCTCAGAAGTATGTTTCCTTTTCTCAGCCCAGCTAACATTACACTCCTGTGGCACTGTGCTCCCACCTTTATGGATTTGTTGTTTTCCTCTTTCCATCCAAGCTTGGATGCATCCTCTATCATCTGAGTTAGCAACTCTCTCCTGTTGATATCGACCAGCCACGTCGTTCTGCCTAGGCCAGGAGCATCGTCGTCCTGTCAGCCGTTTTTGCTCCTTCCCGCCATCATAATCTTTCTGACACTTTGGACTGTTGTCCTAATCCAGCGCCACCCTGCCAAACTACCTTCCGTCAAGATGCCCACCTACTCCGTTACCGTCATCTTCTCCGTTATCTGTGTTTTCCACCTCGTCACTAGTCTGGTCACCGATGTACAGACTTCTGGCGAACATGGTCTCTGTGAATCTTTTTGTTTCGAACTGGTCCAGAAGCTGGGACCTTAACTCCACGACTTCCAATGCCCAATTATGTTCAATTTCCACTAAACGCAACTCCTGGACTCCCCACTTACCGTAGATATCGAACTCCTTCAGTAAGAATTCGGAGTCATGTCCTCTTAGTCTAAGGAAAGCCATCTCCATGACCGATCCTTTGACCATGACTTCGATGATATCAAGCGGCCCACCACAAGCTTCTCTGATTTTTCCAAAAGTATAAATGTTCCAATTCTTTGGATCAATTCCTTCAACCCCCAACTAGTTGTCCCTGCACTCTACGTGTCCTCCCTAAGCCACTACCTTCTCATTCCATTCCTCTATATAGAATCCACCCAGGTACATCTGATACTTCTCCGCCCTCAGAATCTGCATGTCTTCGAACTTGTTGCACAACAACAATCCCCTCGCTACATCAAGGCGCTTTATTGTGATCTCCTTCTTCAACATTTGTCTTATCGATCGTTCTATCGTGGTCCAGGACGTTTCATCCAACGCCCATACTACTAGGAACCACTGATCCTTGTTGCTCTCAAAGCTTCTTTCTTCCCTTCTGCATCTCTGTTGCCTCCTTTTGGTTTGGTTTATCTGGTCGTTTCTTGGGCCGAGCTTCTCCAGTCTTTGATCCGATGCTTCTTTGTGCCTAGTAGTTAGCATCCCCTTTCCTTTGCCTTCTTCCTCCTTCCACCCTTCCATCGCAATCTGTGCTTTTGTCCTTTGTTGTTCTACCTCCCATACTACCTAATCAAGGGCTTTCCACAATTGTCTCCAGGCTTCTGTCGTCCTCTCCTCTGGCAATATCACACTTTGTCTCTGGCCTTTTACAATTTTCGTCAACTTCAGAAATCTTCCATGTTCGTTGTTATAACCTCCATGATTGTGGTGGACCGTTTTTCTCTGAATACTCCTATCAGACCTTTTTTCCCCACCTCTCCTTCAATGAGCTTCCTCAATTCTTTTTGGACCCAAATGATTGTTTCTTGGCACATAGCAATACAGTAAGTACGAACCTTTGTCACTTCCTATATTGCTATCTTTTGCATGGCAGATCGAGAAGTATTTAAATCTTGTGGAAAAGGAGGCATAACTCCACCCACTGTTCCTTGTTAGCCTGACTCCATAGTTAAGGCTTTGACTGTGAATATTCTTTTGTTTTCGTGGTCCTCGTTGAGTCACTTTCACCGGCTCCAGCCAGTCACTCTTTGTCTTGCCTTCCTTTTTCTTGTTCCTTCTTCTTCCCACAGTAATCCAACCTTGGTCTTCATCTTTGGTCAGCCCCTTTTGCACCACTTGGCTCCATGTTTTGTGACTCCCCACATGTCAGTCGTTCTTCTCTCCATCAGTGTGTGTCTCTTTCCGAGCGTCTCTTCTTTCGTGGTCCACCTTGCTTCTTCTATGTTGTCGCTGTCTGTCATTCCAGATTGTTCGTGTGTTTTCTTTCGCCTCCCCTCTACATCCTGTGTGCCTTTCCAATCGTTGTTCCATTTTCCATGTCGTCCAGCGTTCCATTCGAGCAGTACCATTCGTCTCACGCCATTCTGATCGTCTCGTGCCGTTTCGTTCGCCTCATGATCCTTTTACTAAAGCACCTTTTGACATTTCAGCCTCCACCCCAAGATTTCTCAAGAAGTATTGGATGTACATTAATTTTGCCAACTGGTATACCATATGGGAAGCTAGGAACAAATGCATATTCTGGAATGTCAAATTCTACAACTTGGTCTTAAACAGAGCAACCTGTCTATTTGCCACTTGGATTTCAATTAGTATATCGAGTTCGGGTTGTAATTATGGGGAATGGCTCCTCAATTGGTGTAACATTCTATCTAATTTGTAGTTTTGTGGTTGTGTAAGTACAATTGTTGTTCTGTATTTTCTTGATGTCTCATCCAGTTTTTGCTCATCAATGAAATATATGTTTTGTGTTTCTTTTCAAAAAAAAACAACAAAAACAAAAACAAATTACTGAACCAACATAGTTTGCATCCGCAAGTGATTCAAGAACCACTCCTGCGTATCATTTAAACAAGATATTGAAAATGGGAGTCCTTTTAAGATACTATAAGATAGGATTGGTTGCTCACAAATAAATGTCTTTAGGGATGTGCATGGACTGACTCACTACATTCACTACATATGAAATATCTTGTTTTACGTGAGAAAGATAGATTTGATAAATCTTTATTCACATTGGGTGCTTCTTCCACTTCTCCAAGCTTGTGATTGGGATCAACAGGTGTAGTTACAGGTCTGCATGTTAACTTTCATGTGTCTTTTTTTTTTATTTAAGAAATACTTTCCATTAATATTAGAATGAAAAGTACAACCAGGACGGGACACTCCCTTTTTTTTTTTTGAAATAGAAACTTATATTAATAGAATAAAAATTACAATAGCCGGATGAGATATCCAGGATTACAAACCAGTACAAATTTCAAAAGTTTGCAAAATATTCCGACCATTTCCTACCCATTCACCATATGAGTATCCTAGACCTAATTTTGTACAATGAATCCAAGTAGC
>JAJIYU010006432.1:0-20605 GCA_030144865.1 Tinospora cordifolia
AGAAATATTAGTTTTTTGGAAATTTATTTGGTTTTGGGAGAAAATACAAGTATTATTGAGAAAAGTACGAATTTTTGGGATGAAATATTTGATTTTAGGAAAAATGCATGAATTTTTAAAACATACTTAAAACTTTTAAACTTGGGTGTATTCGGAGTTTGTGGGGAAAATAGGGCCAAAATGGAAAATAAAAACAAAAAACTGAAAATTTGCCCAAAATGGGTAATAATTTAGAAACGAATTATTTGTGAAATAAAAATGTCGTACCTATAAAGAAAAAAAAAAAAAACTTAGTTTTTAAAGAAAATGATATTAGGGTGTTAGAATGGTCCATGTGCATGACCTAATTTGTAAGAAAAAAATATCATGAATTTATTTGTTTAAGGAAAATGAGAAATCATTACCACTTATTGATCATAAGTAGAAATTTATTGAATCAGGTTCTTCAAGGAGCTTATTAGGATGAGAAAATGAACGTTTATCAATTCATGGAGGGTCTACGAAATAGATAGTCATAACAACATCATCTCAATGAATATAAGCACATACTAGGAGACAGTGATTGAGCCTTATTGGTGGAGTGGGAACTAGGAACAAAAGCTCCTATCAAGAATTGGGGCAAGCAGCTTATTCAATATAGACCTAATAAAATCAAGGGCAATCTTAGAAGAAGCTAAATTAAGGCAATGAGGGTATTAGATAACAAAAAAAAATCGAAATTAGGGGTTCAAAACTAGCGTACAAGGAGGACAATAGGCTAATCATCATAAGGAGGAGCTAAACAAGATGAGTAGGCAAATTTCATGTTTCCACTGCAACCAGAGGAAGCATATGGCTAGAAATTAGCAATTTATCACAAAGATGGACTACAGTAGAACAAACAACAAAATGGTTATCCTCAACAATATCAATGATGACAAACCTAGTAGCATAATGCTCAAGGTCAAGGTAATAGGCCAAGGTTTAAGTCATGGTGAGTGTATTAGTGGAAACGCAAATCATAGAAGGTAACTTCTTACTATTAAATGTGATGTTGGATGTGTTGTTTGATTTTAGTGCATCCAAATCTTTTATTTCTAATGAGTTACCAAGGAGCCTACATTTGATTACCACTCCACTACTTATCGATATGAGTTTTGCCGCTCCCATTGAAGCTATTGTTGTCTCTAGGGAGAAATGCATGTTTGACTTGAGATTTAGTAAGAGGTTGATTTCAATCGAGTTAGTGCTACTACCATTTCAAGGCTATGATGTGATCTTAGGCATGGACCAACTATCATAGTACCAATCCTAGATAAGATTGTTAGAAGAGAAAGGTCACATTGACCTCAAAACTATGGTAAGCTATAAAATTTTATTGGGATTTGCACAAAATCCTAAGGAACCCTTGTCAGCCCTATTGAATGTCATGACTAAGAAGAAGGGCTATAACATCATATCATATGATGACATACTAAAGGCCTCAAGACTCGTTGAAGATAATCCTGTGATGAGGGAATTCCTAGATGTCTTTCCAGATGAATTTCTTGGATCACCACCCCACAAGGAGGTTGAGTTTAAGATTGAGTTGCACCTAAGGACAAATCTCATAGCTATTCCTTATAATAAAATGACACTAATTGAACTAATAGAATTGAAGAACAAGAAGGGTGGATCCATGAGGTTGTATGTGGATTATAAGAGATTAAATCATCCTAGTATCAAGAATCAATACCTACTTCTATGAATAGATGTCCAATTTGACCAATTGAATGGAACTAGTTATTTTTCCAAAATTGATCAAAGGTTCGGATACCATCAACTCCAAATTAGAGCTGTTGCCATACCAAAAACAATCTTTAGGATAAGATATGGTCATTATGAGTTCCCAATAGTACCATTTAGGCTCACTAATGTTCTAACAACCTTTATGGATTTGATGAACCAAGTGTTTATTCCCTAATTGGATAAGCTTGTGGTGCTCATTGTGTGTGACATTAATTTATTTAAGGATAGTGACAGAACACGAGGAACACCTCATCAAGTGTTTATTCCCTAACTGGATAGGCTTTTGTTGGCCGTTGTGTGTGACATTAATTTATTTAAGGATAGCAAAGAACACAAGGGACACCGCAAAATGGTTCCAGTGACAGAGAAAAAAATAAATTGTATGTGAAATTCAATAAATATGAGTTTTAGATAAGAATGGTGAAGATCTTGGGGCATATTGTGACGACCCACATTTTTGACATCGGATTGACGGATCCGACATTTATGTACTCCATGTATTTTTTGAAATTTTAATGAGAAAATACAAAATTTTCTCTAATTTTTCTCAATTTCGAATTAATTATTAAGGAAAATAGAAATAATTCGAGAAAATACAATTTTAAAGAGAAAACACATGAAAATATTAGAAAAATGTGTTTTCTTGAGGAAAATAATTTATAGGATTTATTTATGAATTTTTGGAGTAATTATCGGATTTTTAGAATGATAAAGGAATTTTTGGAAGAAAAATATGATTTTTGAAAAAATTATTCAATTTTTGGAGAAAATAATTAATTAAATGATGAAATGGCGTATAATGTTGGTATTTTGATGAAAAATGATGAATAAGACAATTTTAATAAATTAAAAAAAAATGTGAAATTTTGATATATAATACAAGTACATATGTATATGTATTAGTATAAAACAAAACAAAAAAAAAAAAAAAAAATAGGGGGACCTGGGCTGGCGCTGGGCCTGGGTCGGCCTAGGCCCCAATGGGCCGAACGCCCAGCCTGCACGCGCGGCCCAAGCGCCTAGCGCCCGGGCTAGGCGCGTGGGCCGGCCCAACTGGATTGGTCGGGCCACGCGCCAAGAGGGGGTCCAGCCCCCTCTTCTCCTTGATTTTGTGCATTTTTTTGGGACGATTTTTGATCGAATTTTGGAGATTTTCAGCAGATATTTTTCCAGCAAAACCATGGGAGTTCATGGTTTGTAACCCATGGTTTTGCCATCACTTCATGGCCTCTAATTTGGCCAATGAAGGCTGCCAATTGGGCATCCAACATGTGATGTTAAGTGCTACCTGGATGCCACATGTCATCTACACCCTTGCCAAGCAAGCATCCTCATGCAACAAAAAGGGCATTCTTGAGCTTAAACACAGAATTTTCAGATTCTGTAACCAACTTTCTAAGCTCAGAACTTCTTCAATTCTCCACCAAATCCTGCAAACTATAAATTGATTTGAAGTTTGTACCACCACCTACAAGATCCTACAAGTGGTTTGCCCAATCTTGGAGCCATTTGAAGTAGAAAACATGAAGAAGAGGGTTGTCTACACTGCTTAAACCCAGAAAAACCAGAAAGTGTGTGCTGGAACCACTTTTGAAGCCTTGAACCTTGGCTATTTCCAGTTCCTTTTTAAAGGTAAAATGGTTCACTCCCTTCATTTTCGTATATACTTTGATCTCCAACAGTTAGAGAGTGAAAAATAGGGCCTTATGCATAATTTTAGGACCCTTGAAGTTGGTTGCTTACTCACTGTTGCAACTGTGTAACAGAAACAGTTGGAGCAACCTTGGGAAAGCTCATACCAGGACCAATCCAGACTCGTCTCTCAGGTGAAACCCTTCACTTTACCTCTCATGAAGTGTATTCAAGTGTCCAAGTGGTAGAAATTGCATATTAGAACGTTTAATACGCCTTGTGAGTCTCTGGTATTCACTGTGCGACTTACTGTTGCAACAGTGCCGACAGAAAGAAGTTAAGACCAGAACAAGAGCTATATTTGGGACACTTCAAGGCACCCTTTCAGGCTCGAACCAGAGGCATTGTAGACTCCATAATAGAGGTTCCAGAAAGGTATAAAGACTTGACCTTGAACTCTTATAGATGTGTCTTGTTATTTATGCAAATATGCCATGATTGTAGGGTGCTATAGCAAATTCCTTGTGTTCTTTATAATGTAGTAGAATATTGATAGAATGATAGACATGTTTTTGATGTTGCATGCTACTGATTCGAAGTGGTTGTGATTGGTGGGTGTGTTATGACATGTAAACTGTAAGTAGACACAAGAAACAACCCATAGAATGGTGATTGAATGAGAGAAAAGAACACTAGAAGATTGTAGAATCCTTGAATCCAGAAATTTCTTGCAATCTGGTTGAAATTTCTAAGATAAAATTGATTGATCAAACCGTGATAAATTGACTGATCCCCTGTGACAGGCAAACAGTCACTGCCTGTCACAGGGGATACGAAATCTGTGCAGTTTCTGTTATCATGCTTGAAAACCTTAGTAAATGAGGTCCAAAAATTGTAATTTAAAATTCTAGGAAAATTTTAGAAGGTCTAGAACAATTTTGCAAAGTTTGGTGCAAATCTGATGAACGGATTGCCCGCAGAAAAATTGAAAAAATGATTGCGCAGATGGGGTCATAGGCTAAGGTTTGTGCCTAAGTAATAAGAATTGGGAATATTGACCCTTTTGGCCCAATTGACCCTATAAGGACCAGAATTGACCCTGTGTGACTTTGTTGACCAACTAGGGCAGCAAATGATAAGTTGACTAGGGTTGACCAAGATTTACTGAGGTCAATCAAATGGACTTAGTAACTAAGGCAATGCGAACTATTTTTGACTAGGTCAAGTAATTGATTAACCAATAATATAGAATTAGAATGAGCCAAGTCTCATATTAATGATAAGAAGTTGCGTCGATTTCGCAAGACCCAGTGCTAGGGGTCCGGTCGCGAGAGGAGCGCTGGTAGCGGAGCATCCCTGTGAGTAGTGTTTTCTAACTCATTTCTTAGAGCTTGTTATTCTGTGTATTATGAAAATGGATTATATATTGTGATGAACTTGCATTCTTTTAAATGAGTTTTAAATGAAAAGTGCACCGAGACTTGAGGTCCGAGAGTACAGGGTCAGGGTGAGTTGTGTTGGTCTCTTATACGACCCCGAGAGGTGACCACCTAGCACAGAGTGCCCGCCAAGGGGTTCTGTGGGCCTATGATGATAGCAACGACAATAAGACCTAATCGAGCCGTCACTATAAGGCAACGACAATAAGTCCTGGTTGGTCGTTACGATGATGGCAAAAATAATAAGACCTAATCGAAGTCGACACGATGTGCCTAACTGTCTGCAACCCGCTCGAGTGATTTTTAATCGCCTCGGAGAGCTTGTGAGCCTTGGCGAATGTTTTTCATTATTTAACTATTCTGAATGAAGGTGCACGACTGCATTATGGATTTAAATGGTGTTTACTGTTGCATTCACTTGCATAATGTTATTGCTCATGCATTCACTGCACATGTTTTTAATTATGGAATACTTGTTTTAAGTTTGAATTAGACTGCATTACTCACTGAGCCGCCGTGGACAATTAGGCTCACTACTCTAACTTTTCAGGTTTCTCAGCAGCAGATAGGGGCAAGGGAGTGCTCATCGCCTAGAGCCGCGTTCCCTTACTCTTTTGGTAGGACTTATTTGTATTTCATTTGCTGTTATCGTCTTTTGAGGGTTAGGACCTATGTATAGGGGTGAGGATAGCCTGTATATAATGAACACTCTCTTCCGTTGCTACACATGTTATAATGACCCGTTTTGGAAATATGAAGTTCTTATTAGTGTTCGTATGTTAAATCTCTTATGCATTCCTTATGATTACTCTGATAGTGTGTGGTGCGATGTTGTATGTTGAGGCTTAACAGTGTCTTGACAAACTCGGCTTGTGGGCGGGTTTGTTGGGACATTGTGCCGGTTGATTCATCCTTCATCCTAGGGAAGGGGTCCCAACACATATAGTCTTTATAGAAGATATATCAATGGATAATTTTTGAGGTAGAAGTAGTGACAAACTAAAAGCAGTCCAAGATGGAAACAAATATCAAAAGCTTTTTAGAATTGGCTATATATTACAAGAAATTTATTCAAGTCTTCTCATGGTTAGCAAAGCCATTAACAAAACTAATGAGAAGGGTGTTAAATTCAATTGGGACGATAAGTATAAGCACTTCTTTTAGGAATTGAAGAAAAGACTCAAAACAACTCCCATATTAACTACACCGACCTGTGGTATTGGTTATGTTATGTATGTTGATGTCTTAAGAAATAGATTAGGTATAATTTTAATGTAAGAAAAGAACGCCATTGCTAATGCATTGCCAGCTTAAGACACATGAACAAAATTATCCTATGCATAACTTAGATCTTCCTACAATGGTACGTGCCTTTATGATCTTGAGACACCATCTATATGAAGAGAAGTTGACATGTACTCTAACCACAAGTCATTGAAGTACATTTATGCCCAAAATAGGTTGAACTTGAGGCAAAGACATTGCATGGAGTTTTTGGAAGACTATGATTTTTAATTGCACTACCATCCAAGCAAAGCAAATGTTGTGACAAATGCACTAAGTAGAAAACATCATTACCATGACACTAAGAAAGTTAAGATGTATTAGTTGATCGAAATGTTAATATGGGTTTACAAATAGAAGGGGAACAGGTGTTGTTGTATACCATGGGAAGTGACTCAAATATGACCCAATAGATTAAGGAAGGATAAGGTTAGAACATGAAACTTGACAAAATATGAGATAGAGCCTAAGAGAGGAAGAGTCCATACTTCCAAATTGACCTGAAAGGGATATTCCTATTTAGGGGAAGTCTTTGGGTGCATAAAGGTGACAAATGCATCATACTCACTAAGTCGCATCAAACCAAATATACCTTACACCCTTGTGGAGACAGGGTGTATTAGAGCTTGAAGAAGACTTATTAGTAGAAAGTTATGAAGAAACACATTGCTCAATACATCTCTAAATGCCTCACTATTAAGCAAATCAAGATTAAACACTAAAAAAATTTAAGGACACTAAAAAAAAATTAAAGGTTACTACAACTATTATTGATTTGAGAATGGAAATGAGACATCATAGCCATGGACTTTGTTGTTGGCTTGATCACAAATCAAATGGAGAAGACACAGTATGGGTTATTATTGACATACTGTCAATGACAAAGTGGCTCACTTCTTACCTATTTATAACACTCCATTTCCTTCTCTACTTATTATGAATGTATGATTTAAGAATAATCATTTATTCTTTTCTTAAAATTGTTAATTTTATATAGAAAAGTTATTTACTTCCATTATTCAAAACCATTTACCAAGTTAGTATAACAGGTTTATTCTTTTAAAATAACCATGATTTTGTCAAAAATTGACGACAATTTCTAGTAAATATTCAAACCTTGTTACTATTTAGAAAATTAGATTTTGAAACCCTACACATGTGAAAGTTCTATACCAACTATTTAAAAGGCTTTCTTAAAGGAATTTCCCTCCTTCACACCACATAGTGTTCAATGATCTTAGGGTTACTTAATTAATTCTCAAATTTGACCATAGCCATCATGATCTAATTATACACAACTAAAACGTATCTCAATTGTTATGCCATTTCTCAAAAGCATGATCTAGATAATATTTAATCAAATTATGACTATGAGTAGCTCCAACTTGGTGCAATAATTCTTAAGAGTACCGCTAAAATCACCCCAAAAGTGGTTCTTTTACCCCAATATCGAAGTTCACCCCACTCATTTTCAAAAATTGATATAGTCACCCCATATTTTTTCAAAAACCCTAAACTACCTTGGTTTAAAGTTTAACTAAACTAATTAATTACACACACTACACTCACTACACTCACCACACTCACCACACTCACTCACCGAACGAAAAGTCACACACTCATCGGAAGCTAATCTTTAACCATTCAACGTCGTTCCACTATGAAAAATCATCCATTAAAATGTTCTACTATCTGGAATCTATTGCACAGGCTTTAAAGAGTGCATTTGTAGCTGTTGTATCACCAAAACCATCGCCAAAAACCTTCCCTGGATTTCAACAACTCTTCAAAAGAAAAATGCATGTCAGACCCCCTACTCTACGCCAAGGGTGCCCCGACCGGCACAGTGGCCTGACGAATCCTCTAGCAAGTCGAGTTTGCCCGACCACTGTTAAGTCCTTTCCAAAACTCATACCACAGACGATATCAGAATAACTGGGATCCTTAAGAGCAAAAGTAAGCAATACACGAAGTGGAAGCATTTCATTACATATTATTATTGTCCAAAATACATACACGACCACTTTTATACAAACAAGGAGTAACCAACCTCTAAACCAAAAGACCAAAAGAAGGGGATCAAGAATCGTCAGGGGATTAGGCGATCACCACGCCTTTCCTTTTATCCGCCACTGAAGAACCTGAAATAGTGATAGAGTAGTGAGCCCAAAAACCACGTGGCTCAGTGAGTAGAAAGATCAGCATGTCATCCATAACTACTATTTCAAAACAATGCATGTATGCATGAACAGTAAAGATGGTATGACATCCAAAAGCATGACATAGTATGAAAACAGTTATAAATAGTGCAATAGTTTCATAAAGCATCTCAAATCCATAATAGTTAAAAATGTATCCAAGCTAGGTTAGCTCAACAAACCCAACCTATGGTCATTGCTTGAGCGGGTCGTAAGTTAGGCGTACTGGCCACTTGAGCGGGTCGTAAGCTAAGCGTGCTTTTCGAACACCCTAACCCCGCGCTCGGTCCTTAAGTGTCATCACTCTAATGGGTCGGAAGCTAAGTGCGTTAACCATACGCTCTAACCCCGCGCTCGGACCTCGAGTCAAATCTCATCGTGTACCCTGACCTCGCGTTCAAACCTCAAGCCCTTGCTCTCACTACTGTGTACATCTAAGTATCTCAAAACCAATCAGATTTATTTAAATCTTGTGAAACCATTGAAACCATGACATATCATACAAGTTTTATGCAAGGGATAGACATCATAGAAGACACCTGAGTCAAACTACTCACCTCAGGTCCTGCGCACCGATGCCCCGTCGACAACAGGTCCAGTCTCGCTGTACTCTCTCGAATCTGTATCAATCAAACACAAATCTCAGTTCTATCCATACAGTGGCCCAACATCTAATCTCACCGTCCCAACTCAGTTTTGATCGACCCGAGCCGTTTCGGTCAATCGGTCAAACCTAATCAATTCTGGTCAACTCTGGTTAATGCGGTAATCCTAGTCACCTTAGGTCAATCTATGCCCAAATTGGGTCAACATAGGCCATTTGGGTCAAGATTGGGTCAAAAGCGTCAAAATTGGTCCAAAATCTCAAATCCCAACACTTAGTCACATTTTTAGCTTAAGGCCCTAACTGCGCAATAATTTTTCTAATTTTTCTGTGGGCAATCTGTACATTAGATTTGCATCAAAATTTTAGATCTGTTCTAAACTCCTTAAACCCTTCTAGAATTTTAAATCATGATTTTAGGACTTCATTTGATAGTGTTTTTAGCTAAGATTTCAGGGACTATGTGTTATCGGATTCTGTATGACAGGCAGTACCTATTTGCCCAATTTTACCAAGCTTTCCGTATCAGACTGCTCTGAAATTTGGTAGAAATAAACTAGACATACTCAAAAATCTCTCCACCAAATTTCACCTTAATCCACTGAGGTTTGCCCATCTAATTTAATCTCATAATTTTCAGTTGAATCACAGGAACTTCTGGGTTCATACGTCTTAACAGTGGATTATCCAAATTTTTTGTGATCAATCTAACCGTTGGATTTGGGTAAAAATTTTTAGATTTGATCTATTCTATCTAAGCTTTCAAAAGAACTTTATTTCATATTTTTCGGACATCATTTACTAGGTTTTCTAGGTGTAATAACAGAGACTATAAGAATCCCGTATACCCTGTGACAGGCAGTCACTTAGTGGATTAACTAACCTACTTCCCAAATGCAGAATGCCATGAAATTTAGCAAACATACCATTGACGTATCCAGGGACTTCTTCACCAAATTTCAACTCAAATTGCCTTCATTTGGTCAGTCAACTAATCCCTTACGTTTCTGTTCATGTAACAGATTATTGTATGGTATGGTTTTTGAGTGCTTATCTATCCTAGGTCCCAATACTAATCCGAGGCCATTCCTTGATGTTTTTGCAAGAGTTTAGGTCCTGAAATCCTGATTAAATAAGTTTCACTCAAAATAGTAAGGAACCCTACTCATATTTGCTCTCAAACTTTACTCCAAAACATGGTGTGCATGAGGATGTTCTGAAAATTTTTCTAAGTCCACAACACCTAACCAACAAGGCATATTGGCAAGTATGGTAAATCGTATTCACAAAGGGTTATAATCCAAAACTTATACCTTCTTTTAGTCCTCAAAGTGAGCTTTAATCACTCCAAAGTTTGGCTTGATCCGATGCTCTTATCCACTTCAACTGGTGGTCCAAAGTTGCCTCCAACACTACTTTTCTGAAAACTGCTATCACAGTTGATGAGTAGTCTACTTTGGCCCTGTTTTTGACATATTTTTACTATTTATTTGCTATTTCATATAAAAGGAAAGTTAAATTAGACGTTTCAACCTTTCCAACAAGCTATAATATGTTCAAAACTGACCTCAGATGGATGGTGAACAAGTTCCACGAAGTTCAGATCAACATGTAGTTTCAGTTTTCTGGGTTTCCAAGTATCTGACAGCGGGTTTTCCCAGCTGTTTTCGTCTCTACCGGTTGTGCAATGGTGGCCGAGGCTTGCAGGAGCTTGAAGAGGAGTCTGAGGGCTTTCCAACAAGTACAAGAACGTTCAAAATGGTGGTGGGATGAAGGAGAACGGAGCTTGTGAAATCTGGTTGTTCAAGCATGAAAAATCCAGCAAAGAAAAATGGTTTTGTTGCATGATTTGAGATCTTCATGCTTGGCAATGAGCTCGCCACGTGGCTCGTTGGGTTGCCTACATGGTGGACATTTGTCATCTGCTTGAGTTTTGCCCGCGGAGCTGCCGAAGTGGCAAAATCCGGGGGCCAAAAACCATTGGTGGTAGCTGATTTCTCGTCAAGAGAAGGGGAAAAACCATGGGAGAGGAAGAAGAAAGGGGGAAGCGAGTGTGTGGGTCGGCCAGCCCATGCGCCAGGCCCAGGCGCTAGGCGCCCAGGCCTCACTTTTACGGCCCGAGCCCGCACGAGTTGGAAGCCCGTGCGGGCCGGGCTTGGCCCACTGGGGGCCTCGACTGCCCAGGCCCAGCGCCTGGGCCCCAGGCCCCCTATTGACCCTTTTTTTATTTTTTTTATTTACTCTTTATTCCGTATTTACACATATATATACCATATATATATGTATTTTATACCAAAATTTTGCTTTTTTTTTTCTAAATTATAAAACTCACTAATTCATCATTTTCCATCAAAATACTACTATTATACCTCATTTTATAATTTATTCTATTATTTTTTCCAAAAGTTGAATAATTTCTCAAAAATCATATTTTTCTCCCAAAAATTTCATTTATTATTCTAAAAATTCCATGATTATTTCAAAAATTCATAAATCAATCCTAAAATCAATTTCTCTTAAGAAATCACATCTTCCTTATAATCCCATGCGTTTTCTCCTCAAAATTTCATTTTTTCCCCATTATTTCATTTTTTCTTTAATAAATAATTCAAAATTGGAGAAAAATTGAGGATAATTCATGTATTTCATTTAAAATTTCAGAAAACACGTACTTTGAATCCGAAAATTTCTGTGTACAAAATCATGGGTCGTCACAATGCAAATGTGGTAAGATTTGTAGTTCTTTTGTGTTTGAAAATTATTTATCGTAGTTTAGACAATGGAATG
The DNA here is from genome assembly GCA_030144865.1 of Tinospora cordifolia. NCBI lineage: Eukaryota > Viridiplantae > Streptophyta > Magnoliopsida > Ranunculales > Menispermaceae > Tinospora > Tinospora cordifolia. The sequence continues at coordinate 11,712 of JAJIYU010006432.1, forward strand.
ATCAATTTCGTGTATGAATCGTGGTATTTGCTGACGGGTTGCGAAGACATAATCTCGGCCCAATGTGGCCGAGACTCTAAGAAGAGTCTCGACCAACTGGAACTGATACTCTTCATAGAGTCTTGGCTTCACAAGGCCGAGACTCTTCATAGAGTCTCGGTCAAGAGGACCAAGACTCTTGATAGTGTCTCGGCCCAGGTATCTGAAACTCTATGAAGAGTCTTTGCATTCCTTGGCCGAGACTCTGAGGAGAGTTTCGGCCCTGCTTGGGCAAAACTTTCCTTAGAATTAATGTATTTTAGTTTTTTTTTTTTAGTTTTTAATTTTTATGGTTATTTGCATTTGAATATGGTAATGAAATTAATGATTGTTATATTTTATGCAAAATGGCGGCAAAAAAGACAATTTTTGTAAGAAATAGACCAAGTATTGACTTAGAAAGCGCATCTTCTTTTAAGCCATCATTGACGACATCATGGAGGCGAGCTATGATGGCGGCAAGGTCTAATCCTCTTGTAGTTAGTGAAACTTCCTCTCATTATTCACAAAAAGAGAAAGAAGCTGAAGAACATGAAGCAAGCGATGTTCATGAAGAGCATGAAGAGGGTGAAGATGTTGTTGGACCTTTTCTTGGTGGTCTGTCTAATCTGTCAGTGCTTAAGAGTTTTAACCACCATGTGGCTTCAACAATACAGAAGAATGAGGTAAATTTTAATCCTTATACTTTATAGTCAAATTTTTCCTTTTCTCAACAATGAATTATTAATGATATATTTTTTGAAATAAAAACTTTTGTGAGTGTAACATCGAGGCCCACTAAAATGCATCAACTATGGGAATATGAGTAAGTCTTGGGACCTTGAATGTCACCTAGAGCAGGCTCGCCTACAAGATTTGATCAATAGCTCCAGATTGAGCCCGTTGATCACGTGTTCCTATAGTTATGCTAATAGGATGCTTATATCAACATTCAATGAGAGATGACATTTAGAGACAAACACATTTCACCTCCCATTTGGTGAAATGTTGGTTACACTTGACGATGTCTGTATTCTTCTTCGTATTCTAGTGATGGGCAAATCAGTGTCTATAAAACTGATCAAGTTTGATGCTGTCGTGCAGTTGATGTGTAACTACCTTGATGTGTTTGAAGAAGAAGCCGACGAAGAGACCAAAATGACTAAAGGGCTCACTTTAAGTAAGAGATGGCTATGAAATCTCTTTGGTACTGCCAAAGAGAATAAAAATGAATACTACAATGTTGAAGCAACTACTAGAGCTTTCAGTTTGTATCTCCTGGGCAGTACATTATTTATCAATAAGAGCGGTACCTGAGTTCACCTCTCCTTACTTTAACTCTTAAAGAACGTGGATACTATCGGGTCATACGCATGGGGAGTAGCCACTCTTGCTTTTTTGTACTGCTAGCTTGGTAATGCTTCACGAGCCGAGACCTGTCAGGTTGCAAGGTATCTCACCCTATTTGAGGTATATTTGTCATACTTATATAAAATCAAATATTTATGTTTTCTATATGTACAATTTATATATGATGCTTGTTTGAATATGTGATTTCTATAGGGTTGGATATCTGATCATTTCCCTTTTACTCATCTACACGTCAATCCCCACTACTACAATAATTTGCCGCGGGTTGTCATGTGGACTCAAAAGGTGGAGATGGGTCTTGATGATGAATACATGTTTGTGCTTCATCACACAGTTGACTAGTTGCGTCCTCATGAGGTAATTATTACATGTTTTTAAATTATTTTAATTATAAGTATGCAGTTTCGTTCTTTTTGACTTAAAGAAGTTATATTTTTCTTCAAGTTTATTAGGACTGTATAGGGATTTAAGAGAGGGTGCACCTATATCGGAGGTGGCTTTTTATATTGGGCTAATTAATTGCTTAGAAATTGTAGAGCCATACTGTAACACTTCGTAACTTCGTGATTGTGCCACGTTATGAGTGAGCATAAAACAAATAAAATAATAAATGAAAAAAAGAATATATATATATATATATATATATATAAACAAATTATAATATAATAATATTCATACATATGATAAGAGTATTGAAGTAAAGAAGAAAATTCCACTACTAATCTGTATAAGTAATTTAATAATATAAGATGTAAATAGTTTGAGTGATCAAAGGAAAAAAATATATATTCAGAAGTTGAGAAATTGGTATTTAGACCCAATAAAATAAGAATAATGATATTATTAAGATATATAGATTTATAATAAGATTGATATAAATTTAAGAGATTGATACATATATACATTTATAACCTATATGAGGGTTAGATTAAGAATATATAAACATAAACTTATAATAAGGTTTAATTAAATTAACATAATTAGAAAAGGGGGGAAGGAAAGGAGGCGTGGTGAAGAAGCTGGGAGGCCGAATGCACCAGATTCATCTGGTTGAGTGGGGCGGTGTTGCAAGAATGGAGTTTCGAAGTGTCTGGATGGGAGAAGATTGAAGAAGAAGCTTGCTACTGCCGTGGCGATGAAGAACTGAGAAGGATATGATAAAGTGAAGAAGTGGCTGTGGCCGTTAGTTGATGAAGTAAAGAAATGCAAAGAAGAGGAAGAAGAACCACGGCTACTGTTGCAGAATGAAGAAGAATGCCATGCAGGGACGACAAACAGAAAACAGAGAATGAAGGAGCTACTGCTGCTGTTGGACTGTGAGCTGGTTTTGCAGCCGCTGTTGCAAGGAAGAAAAAGAACAGAGTAAGAAGAACGCAGGTAGCTCCTACCATAATCCGAGGTGCAAATGAAGAATTTGGCTGTTGCTACCTGAGCGGTTAGTGCTCTGTCGAATGAAGAGGTTGCTGGTGATGGTTGATAGGACGGAAACAGAGCAGCATAGTTTTGCTGCTGCTGTTGCTCCCTAGCTGCCGAACGAGAAGAAGGGACGGAAGGAATGAGAACAGAGTTATAATACTCAGTTGTTGCTGCCACTTTGGGTTGCAGCAGCTGCTCGGAGTCGTTATTACAGAATGGTGATGGGAAAACAAGAAAAGAGGGGCAGAAATCCTGCTGCTGCTACGTTGAAGAAGAAGAAGACGAAGACGAAGAAGAATCTGCTGGTGGTTGTTTTGGGTGACGAACAGAGGAGGTACCTGGTTTGAGCATGGAAACAGAGCAAGAAAGAAGAGTGTTGCAGCAGAAAAATAAAGAAATGAAATTAAAGAGGGATGCTCTAGCTGCTGGTTCGTGACAAGGGAGAAGAAGAGAGTGTTGTGCTCAAACGAAGAAGAAGCCGTGCATGAAGATGAATGGAAAACAGAGGAACGGTTGCTGCTGCTATGGGAAACTACGAACAGCAGAAAAATGGCTCAAGCTGCTACGTTTCTGGTTTGGAGTCAAAAACAGAGGATGAGCTGGAACGTGAGGATCAAGCTGAGTGACCATCATTCGAACTAAGAATCTGGGTTGAAGGTTTGATCTGGTTTGGGGTCCGTTTGCTATAACAACGCAAGGAGTAAACAAACTGAAATTGTGATTTGAATTTGAAAATTGAGAGGCCCAGAGCATGGAAGAAGCACGCAGGTTGTGCTTCACTTTTTGGGGTTAGCCGATCATGAACACAAGGAGGTAAGAAAGTTGTGAAAAATTTGATTATTGTTATTTTGGTATGTTTAGTTAATAACGAAATTATAGTATAGTTTACCAATATAACATGAATTAGAATCTAATGTAATATAAATAAATTGACATGAATAGATTAGAACAAATAAAGTTTTGAAAAACTTAACCATCTTATAATAACAAAATATTAAGGTTTGAGGAACAAAAATTAACTAATGGATTTCCATCTATTCATTTAAGTATTTAATTAAGATCATTAAATTAAATACTTATTTAAGTAGTTAAGTATTTAAATTAGGAAATTAAATGAATGAAAATTATTTAAATTGACATTCAACAATAATCTTAGCAAAACTTTATTAGTAGGAAAAGATTAAAAATCTGAATTACGAATAAGACTAAAGATTGGACCAATAGAAGTCTTATTTTGTTCGTAATTATTTTAGCTAAGATATGAATAAGTTATTTGATTCACAGCGACAAAGAAATAGAGGAACACCTATGTAATAAATTTTAATATATGAAGTTGATCATGAAAATAATCTTGATTAGTTAAAATTACTAGATTGAAAAGTCATGAAATTATTTCAAAACTTTAGTTAGGAAAATTATTGCAATTAAATTAAAATGTATAAAATTCTAGAATTTAGAAAAAATTCAAAATTAGTTGAAACTAATATCTGAACCTTATAATTAGTTTAGAAATTTTAAGCTTAAGAAAATTTTGAATAAGACTTAATATGAATTAGGAACTTAAAAATTTTATTGATTATTTAATTTTAGATTTATTTATATTAGCGTATCGAAGATCTTGAACGAAAGCAAGGAGCCCTGAAATCGATAGAATCAGGTGGGCGTGACTTCCTTGCTTATTTGTAATATACAGATTTAAGATTCAAAACATTTGGTTAAATAGTTCTAGGATTATTAGAATTTTGTTATAAGATTTATTGAACTTGTTTGGCGTGCTTGGATGATGGTGTGATGATTTATTTAAATTGTGCTTTGTTTATCTATACCTCATGCGATTAGATTTCATTATTTACTCATATGAATAGCCTGTATTATTTGATCTATTTTCCATGATATGTATGATGGTTGACATGATTGAAATTGTTTGTAAAACTAAAATAAGACGATGGATTGTTAAGAATTTACGTACCAGTGCGATTAACGAGCCCGAGGAGGATCGAGGTGGCATCTCCTAAATGTCACTGCTTGAGATTGTCGAGCCACAAGGCGGATCGTAGGTATTCCCACCCAGAGCTGACTGTGACAGCTCGAAGTCTTCGGGAGACTGTACGAGTCGCGATAAGTACTCTCTCTTAGGTTGTGATGTGAATGTCGATTGATTTTAGACGATTATTGGAACCCTTTGAGATTTGATTAGATCACAGGGAATACCGAGAGACATCTCAACCCTCTTCCAGTTTTAGACTTCGACCAAAACTAACTGAATGTTTGAACGCCTAATGTTTGAAAGTGTTTGTAATGTTTTGGATTGGGTCAGTATAATGAATGTGATGTTCAGGATCGATCCACTGAGCTTTCGAGCTCATTCCCACTTTATTTTTCAGGTACACTTGGACGTAGAATATGTTGACTTACATCAGAAGACTAGCACTCTAATTGGACACCTCGTGGGGAGCTCGTCCTGGATAAGACTTAGAGGTCATATTTTATTTATTTTACTAGACTATTTTAAATGTACTTATTGTGAGTTTAACTTTGGTTTATTTTGTCTCTGAAATGATTTCCATGTATTTATTTGGTTTTAAATTTAGTTGATTAGATTTGAGAATAATTTTAGATGTTTAGCATTTCTGTTTTAATACAATTTGTAAATATTTCCGCTGCATTATTTATAAATTTTGTTGTGAAATCCGATGAATGTCTTAAGAACTATTTTGATCTTTTGTTTTATATAAAATACCTGTATAGACATTGGCTTGAGAACAAATGGTCATGAACTAAATTTTGAAGAAAAAGATTTTCATAGAAGAAACTTTTAAGTAGCATCTCGATTTTCTACGGGCGACGATCCACACTTGAGGTAACACGTGAACGGAGGTTCAGCCGAAAATTGGGGTGTTACACATACCACCCTGATAGATTTATCCAACAGCTAGGATATGTTCAATCCATACCTGATGCTCCACTTGAGCTAATGAAAGCTGAGCGAGGGGCCACTGGAAGTAAATATTTGGTTAAACATATGTTCATTCTGCAATTATTTGAGAAGTGGCAAAACCATGTGTTGGGCGCAATGGTTTGTGGGGCTAAGATACGTCATCCATGAGACTCAACACCAGATTACATGGAGTGACACTCAACAATATCTCATCCTAAGGTTTTGTCCCACTAGGTTTTTCTTGCAAGGTTATTAATGAGGCAATTCTAACAATAGTATAAGACTCCAAAAATAATATGTACTCTTTTTCCTTTTAGATTTTCGTTCTACTGGGTTTTATTTAGTAAGGTTTAATGAGACATATTCTCATATAAAACACATTCAAAGGGGGAGTGTTATAAATAATTATCTTGAATGCCTTTGTATCCACTATCATTTAGTACTTTGTAACCCCTTTGTATTTAGAATTTTATAACCCCTAAATCTCATTATGTCCAAATTTAAATATTATAATTATGATTTATATAACCCCCTCATTCCTAAAAATTATATAAAGGGGTGCTTATATTGTAAAATTTGTACCAAGGTTGAAATTCAACCTCTTATCAAGAAAATGAAAAGTTCTCTTCATTTTCTATTCTTTCTAACCCATGCATAAGACATCTTCCTCTGTTCGCGACATTTCCATCATAATCATATGGAGATCTCAAACCTATTCTTGACATCTTCCTCCTCTTCTTCGTTGGCCTTCTTCAATGCCTTTTGCTCAAGCCATTTTTCTTACAAATCCACTCTTTTAAAACCTCATCCTTGTCAAGTTTCTTGTGTAACATCAAATGCTTTGGCACGATAGACAACTCAAAATCTAATTTTCGAATGTTCATATTTGAATGGGTTAGATGGATTTCTTAGCCATGCTCCCCTTTGTCATTTTATTTTTAGTGAAAGCCCACTAACACCCTCTTTAAGACTTGCAAGACACTGGGATAATTCCAGCTCTGCCATTCTTCCATGGGTACACTCCAAACAGCTAGGGCATACATTTTCATCTTGTTTTTCTTCTTTCCATTTTTTTCCTTTCGTTTTGATTTCTTCCTCCTTTCTTGTATTCTTCCATTCTTCCCTTTTTCTTCCTTTCGTTTTGAACAAATAGGGCTAATAGGGCCAATGGATGAATAAGTGCTATGCTTTTTTGTTTCTTCCTCTTTTGCCTCCTCTACATTCATTTCTTTCGCTTTGCACTCTGCTCTACGTTAAGTTCATTTTCTCCTCTATGCTAATTTCTTCCTCTTTTGTTTCCTCCTACGCTAATTTCTTCCTCTGCATTAAGTTTGTTTCCTCCTCTTTCATTTCTTCCTACACTGATTTCTTCCTTTGCGTTAAGTTCGTTTCCTCATCTTGCAGTCGTTTCCTCCTCTACACTGATTTCTTCCTCCTCTACACTAATTTTATTATGGCCCTTCTTCTTTTGGACAAAAACTTGTAGGATGAGGTTTTCTGGTAGTTCTGTAATTGGTTTTCCATTGTAGGTAATGTAAGCTTAAAGCTGGCATGGAAATTATATGAGCTTAAAGTTGACATAAAAATTATATTCTATGCCATGTCAGTGTCAAATAAGTGCCACATCGGTGCCAAATCATCTAACAAAATGGATAAGATTTTTAATTTATTTATTAATTTTAAAAAAATTTGAATTATTTTACAAAAAAGTAAAAACAATAAAATTTATTAGCCCATTATCCCCAAAGAAAAATACTGCTAATTGCATTTTTAATGTGCATTAAAGTCTAAAATCCTAATCCTTCTCCATAGGCGTGAGCTTGGACGTTATTAATTACCTGCAACTAAAAATGAGTCAGATAAGCTCAAAGAGCCAAGTAGATTCCATTGTTTTAATACAATTATTATTCAAATATAAACACAGAAATATACAAACACTTTCGTTTATTGGAAGTTTCACCGAGCGTTTTAATTAGGTTGATGTTTTGACCAATGGGTATTACCCTAAGTGACTTGCTAATCTAGTTAAGGGCAAAGTGACCCTTTAATCTAATTAAGGAAAATAGGCCCTGGATGTTGCCCATTTGGGTCTAACCTCCAATTTGATCATCATTAAGGAATGATGCCCATTTAGGCTCTTCATTCCAATCCAAAAACACTTGTCTAGTCTATCAAAATTTGAGGTCATCAATGATGCCTGTATAAGGAAACCTCCTTAATATGCAATTCTCATCTAAATATTGTGATTTAAGTTGAAGCATGTCATATTGGGTGTTCATATGCAGTATTTTCAAAGATCATGTAATCATTCATGTACTTAACGTCATGGAACAAGATAATCACTCATATCTATATTCCATTTTCATGCCATGATAAGCTAAGTAATCATCTTTCTACAAAACATCAACTATTTTATGTTAACAAATTACAATGAGTAGAATAAACAAAATATAATAGAATAGTAGTGACTTGAGACGTGTTATGCACTATCCTTAAGGATAATTGACCCACAAAAAAAATGGGTGTATGCCCCAAGATTCAACAAGCCCTTCTAATAAAATTAGGCAACAGGAATAGTAGAGAATTATTATTTCAACAACTAAGGAAAATGAGAAGATCAATATTTGAAATTGGGATAATCAAATCAACTCAATGAAATGAGTATTTATAGAGAAATGTTTAGACATACAATTAATTTTATAATTAATATAATTATAAAATTAATTTATTGTCCAAATTAAGTACTTGACCAAAATAAACGTATACCATTTATTTTGATATTGTAACAATCAAATAAATATATTTTCATTTATTTGAAAATATATGTTACAAACACACACATTTAAATTTTCAAAGGATTTCAAAATATTTTGATGAAATATAATTAATACAACTGTTATTATTTTATTATAATATAACATTTATTTAAATTATAATTAATTGTCAACCATCATTAAATTCAAACCATAACATTTAAATTGTCATTAATTATTTTAATAATAAATAATTAATTATAATGACCAAATAATTACACCAAAATAATGGATCATTAAAAATATTAATGGTCATCATAATATATTTTGACCACACCACAAATAATAATAATAATAATAACAATATAAAATTAAAATTATTTTAAATAAAATTGTTC
>JAJIYU010006433.1:0-20722 GCA_030144865.1 Tinospora cordifolia
CTTTAGAAGCATTTAGGAAGTCATTTAGGAAATCATTCAGGCTAGATTATCCATGCCATAACTATATGGTTACAATATATATATATATATATATATATATATATATATATTCACTGTGTTCTATATTTGTCTAAAATTTGACTTTGACAGACACCTTGAGTCTTAGGTAGATTGAGAATCCAAAGCTGAGGAAAGTGAGGAGTAGAAATCAACCACAAATGGAGAGAACTTCCCTCAGACCTTTGAAATAATCAAATCTATCTTGAATACTGCTTAAGAGTGACTTTAAGAAGGAAATGAAGTAGGCCATCATTGTTTGAGTCCTAGCCTAAAGGCCAATCCCAGCATTTATAATCCGTTGTAGCAAATTTTGAGCCTTAGAGCCTGTTTTCCTGTTTTGAACCTAAACGTCATATATAAACACTCTATCCTTTTATGAATATCTTAGATGGACCTATTTGTGTGCACTCATGGTTTTAATATTGCCTATTCTGATGATGTAAAAAAAGGAGGGGATGCTAACATTGAAATACATATGTTTTTAATTTTTATTTCAATTTTTTTATTTTGTGTATGCTTTAAAAAAGTTATGTTTATTCAGAACTTTCGTATTGTCAATGATAGCCACACTTTCTACTTTTGTATGAGTGTACATGTGGGTACAATTTGGAGTGCATAGGATGAAATAAGTTTGATGGAGTTATGAAGATAAAGTTGTGAGCATGAATGAAGAAAAACAAAGGATTGAACAGAAATGATCAAGCTATGTAGAGAAAATCAAACAAACTAGGTTGGTATTATTGCTATGAGTGTACACTTGAGTTAGATTTAAACTCCTATTACACTTGTACCATGAACCAGAATACATTACAACCTAAAAGAAAGACCACTGATACTGACCATAGTTTGACTTAAGTAGAAGATAGATAGAGGTAAGAATTAAGAGGGTTCGTGTACTTAGGTATTAGGAAGGGATTTCTTTGAGTGGGATGGTGCTTGCAAATCACCTACAAAGACAGGGATGATTGAGATACTGGCAGATGAGAGGGTGAACTTAAAAAAGAATGGTAGATGAGCTGAAAATCTAGACACCTTGAATGACCTTAGGGATGTGTTAATGAATCATACTGCAAGGATGGAGGATAGATGTCACAATGATGAGTAAAAGAAAAATGAATGTATTTTTATGGCATGGGATAACACCTTAACTTAGAGTCATTGTTTTAGGACGAACAACAATCTAAGTTTGGGGGTATTTGTAAGCTACATAGTAGGTTAATATTAGTATAGGTGATTTCTTACATTTTATAGGAAATAAAAGAAAAATTAGACAAAGTTATGCATAATTAGTAGCATGAGCATGTAAGTTAGGGAATTGCATGTTTTATTGCATTATAAGCTTTGTTTTCAAGATTTAAAGCTTTTTTATGAGAAAATGATGTCTGGGGAAGGAATTCTAGTCTATTGCAGATTCAGGGTAAAGCCAAAGGAGAATTGCATCATATGAAGGCAAAGAGAAGAGAAAATCATGAGAAAAGCATCAAGTGACCATGATCGAATAACTGGCGATCGAGTAGGCGAAGGAAGACAAATGAGATCATAACTCACTGGTTACTGCAGTCGCTCAATCAGTGACCACGGTAACCAGAACGTAGATTGTGGACAAAAATAATGGACTGTGGTGCATAGAACAAGGGAAATTCGAGTTCTCATTGAGGACAATACTGACCGTGGTCACATGATTAATTATCGGGTTTCTTGTATTTTTAGAGTTTTTTAGTATGGGTCTATAAATAGAGGAGATTATTAGAGCCCAAACATGCCTAATTCGAAAAAACTTGATTGTGACGGCTGAGGAAGACAAAACAAGGGTTTCAAGAAGGGATTGAAGATTTTTATCAAGTTTTGAGTATGACTAACTTTGTTCATTATTGTTTAATGTTTTCAATTACTTTAATATCAAGTTAGTTAGTTTTCTTTGTTTGGGATGTGAATGTCCAATGTTTGAACTGTGATATCTTGTTGAAGTTATTGATTTAAAAACACTATTCTATATTGTGTATACGTAGTGCTTGAAGTTTACTGGCCATAGACATGATGAGTTCAAGACATTAGACTAACTTGGAAGAGAGGTCTGATGAGTGGTTGTTGCAGTATAGACTTAGAATAGTTAATTGACCAGAAGGTTGTTAACTTTTCTCGGGAGGTTGCCCAAGACTTTTGATTACATAACATTAGGTTGTTGATTAAGCACCTCGGGAGAGGGTTTTAATTACAAGTGCTAGAACTCATAGTGTGGATATTTTATGATCTAAAATGAGAATCACAGGTCATACAGCAGCATTTACTATCCTAGACAACCCTTTTATATAGTTTTCAAAAATAAAGTTTAATTGCTTTCGATAGGTTAGATTCTTGTTCAGAATTTGATACACTCATTTTAATTAGAGTCTTGATAAAATGAAAACCAACATTAAATTGGGATTTAAGGTATTTTAATTGTAACACCCTAATTTTCGATCGGACCTCCGTTCACGTGTTGTGTCACGTGTGGATCGTGATCCGATGAAAATCGAGATGTTGATAAAATTCTCTTCTGTCAAAATATCTTTTCTTCAATTTACAGTTCATAATCTTTAATTCTCAAATCAAAGTCTATAAAGCCATCATGTGCAAGATAGAAATCATAATAATTCTTTCAAATAAGTCATAAGTAAAGTAGCAGAAATCCTTAAACTCATTACCTCAGACTGAAATCATTTAAACAAATAAAGTCATTTAAAGATAAAATAACGACATTAAAACAACATAATTACATTAAAACAATTTCAGTGAAATACATAAAACTCAACCTTCAAGTAATCTATCACGGACGACCTCCCCATGAGGTGTCCAATTCAGAGTGCAGGTCTTCTGATGTAAGTCAACAAACTCTACGTTCAAGTGTACCTGAAAAATATAATGGGTGAGCTCGAAAGCCCAGTAGATCATTCCTACACATCACAGGCATTATACAAACCCAATCCAAAACATTACAAACACTTTCAAACATTAGGCGTTTCACACATTTATTTGGTTTTGGTTGTAGTTAAGACTGGAAGAGGGTTGAGATGCCTCTCGGTATTCCCTGTGATCCAATCCAGTCATAATCATAGAGGCCTCAGGTGGTACCATCTAAAATCAATCATGTCTCAGTATTACAGTCTGAGAGAGATACTTACTACGGAGTCGTGTCATCTCCCAAAGACTTCAAGCTGACATAGGCAGCTCCAGGTGGGAGTACCTACGATCTACCTTTCGGCACGACAATCGCACCGGTCCGTCGATTCTTAATAAACTTTCGTCTTCTTTTAGTCTAATACAGTCGATTCAATCATACCAAGTATCATTCATATCATGGCAAGCAAAACAAATAATATCCAACATTGGCATGGTAAAGTAAATGATCAAACGATGAAATCTAAAAGCATAGTCTCATATACAAGCATGTCATGATCAAGAAACCAGTCATCACACAACATTCAACAATACCAACAATTTAATTCAAATTTCCTAAAAATATTAATAACCTAGAATCTATTCAAAAAAATGTCTTGAATTTTAAATTCGCATAATACATGTGAGAGAGAAAATCACGCGCACCTGGTCTTGCCGATTCTCCAGGGCTTTATCTTTGTCGCGAATGATCATCTTAAGAAAATCGATCTACAATAGTAATTATATTATGATAATTTCTTAACTAAGGTTTCACACTAATTTTACTATTTATAATTTAGTAATCCTTTTAACTAATCAAAGTGATTTTAGTAATCACCTCATGTACTTATTAATTAAGTATTCTTCAATTTCTTAGTCTTTATGTTGTAATTAAATCATTCATGAAATGATTACGAACAAAATAAGACTTCTTATTTGTCGAATCTTTAGTCCTCTTCTAGTCCTAAGATTTTTGGGAGATCGCTTATAGTGCTAATTTGAATAATTATTACTTAGTTATTTTTCTAATTTAAATATTTATCTACTTTAATAATTTAGTGCTCGAATAAATGATTTTTCCATTTCTTTACTACTAAATTTAAATATTTAAATTCATAAAGATACTTTAGTTAATTCTTTTATTTTCATACAGCTTAGTATTTTATTATAACACTTTATTATTCAAATCAATGCCCATCAATTTATACGTTTTAGCTTTGATTCTAATTTAAGTTATAATAATAAGAAGTGGTATAATAATTTTTCTCCTTGTTTAAAGCCACTAAGGTTTCATCAATTAAAATCTTTGAATTTTCTAACTAACTTTTAAGTCATTAAAATACCTTTATTAATTGATTTTAGTATCTTCTAATTCCTAATTCTAATTTATCAATACTCATACACAATTTGAATTATTACTAACCTAATTTTTCAGTTTAAGCACTAATCTTAGAATATAATTTCATTCATCATAATGATCCCAATTTTTCTTAAGTGGTATGTTTAAGTTTTATAATCCAAAAATTTAAAACAATTCTTCTTACCTATATTTCGGTCAACAGCACCAGAAAATGAAAGAAGTTGTTACCTTGCTTCTCTATTTTCCAGCAGCTCGTCACTACCGTCCCATAGCAGCTGCAGAATTTCTTCTTCTTCTCACATGATCGTCACACAGGTGTCAACTACTCTCGTTTCCTTTTTGCTGTTCGTCCAATTCTCAAACACATCAATTTCTACTTCATTCAGCAGCAGAAAACGACCCAAGCAGTGGCAGCAACGTGACAGAACACCATGCTCTGTTTCTCATTCTTGATCGTCTTCTCCTTCTTTCTTTCATCTGTTCTTCATCGTCACCATTCTGCTTCCTCTGTTCGTGAACTCCACAAATCAGCAAACACATGTCCCAGCTTTCATCTTCACTTCGTTCGGCAGCCGGTGAGCAGCAGCAGCAGCAGTAGTTTCTGCTGCTCTGTTCTTCACTTTCTCCTCAGCTCCTTCTCCTCATTCGGCTGGACAGCAACAGCAGCAAGTAATTATGCTACTCTGTTCCTCTTCTCTGTTAGGCGACGCAGCAGCACCACCCTAACAGCAACGACAACAGTCATCTTCTTCTTCCTTCGGTCCAGGGTGGTAGCAACAGTACGCACAGCTCATCATTCTTCTTCTCTCCCTGTTCGGTGGAAGCCACAATGGCAGCTGATGCACACCTCACCGTCCCCTGTTGCAGCTGCTTCACACCTCACCGTCCCCTGTTGCAGCTGCTTCTTCTTCCTTGATTTTGCAGCGGCACGCAGCGGAGGTTGCATGCACACCGCCCCCCTGTTTTCCGTTCAACTCTGCCCGGCTTCCTTTTCAATTTCCGACGGCAGCAGCGGCATGCGTTGCTTTCTTTCCATCCTCTGTTTTCACTTCATGGCTGCTGCAACTATTTCATCGAACCAGTCACAGCCCCTGTTTTTCTTCTTCACCCGAACCGCGCAGCACCCTCATGAGCAGCAGCACACACACGATTCCCTCTTCTTCTTTATTTGCAACAACAACAGAGCATTTTGGCTCTGTTTTCCTTTCTCCTCTCTGTTTTTCTCATCAAACCGCACCACCTCTTCTTCACTGTCTCGGCTCCATGCTTCCTTCGACAGCAGCAGTAGCAGCTACAGCTGCCACCCCACGGTTCGTCTTCCTCTGTCTGATTTTCTTGTTCCTCTTCATTTGGTAACCACAGTAACAGATAACAGCGGCCCGGTCCTCCTGCTCGGTCCTCCTGCTCTATTTATAGACGCCGCGACTGTTCTCGAAACTCTTTGACGCACCGCCTCGCCTGAATGTTCTCGCACCATCTTCACCGCACTGTTTCGGCGTCTCCAGTACGCAAACGTCCCACCGATTATTCTTGTATAAACACACACACCACTCCTTACGTGCGCCCATGCTTATCTTTATATTTCTTTTTTTTTTTTTTCATAACTCTAACTAATTGGTTTAAACCTTATTATAGACCTTACTAATAAAAGTATTAATACCTTATCATTTAATTATTTTAATTTATTTAAAACCTTATTATAAATTCATATATTAACCATATCATTTTATTTTATAATCTTTTATTTTTTTCTAGATTCATTTCATACTAATATTTATCATCTTATTTATTTGATTAATTTAAATTTAATTTCTTAAAATTATCTAATTCTAAATTTTCATTTTATTTCTTAGGCATAAATTATATTATTTCTAAAATGTATATTTTTATTTATTTATGATACTTATTATTACCATTATTATTTATTACTATTTTTTTTAATCAAACAATAGGTTTCATTTTGCATCACTCGCACCTTCGCGCAAGCGCGAGCGAGCGATTAACTTATTTACTATTGTTCGCTTATGTCGTGATACAACCGCAAGGTTATGGGGTGTTACATTAATAAATCTATTTTCCCTGAAGACGATATTCGATCTCACCAGTTAATACTAGTGCGAACCTGTATACTTGCAGCGTAGCCAACAGCTCACCCAACTTCTTATTTTTTAGGTACCCAACAGCTGATCACTGTTGTAGATGAGATGTGTTAGAGTGTAGTTAGTGATAGACTTCCTTGATGAGGTCATCTTAGTCATAAGTTTATTTTTGTCTTTAGTTAGGCAAGTAGCCAGAAAATTTCTCTTTATTTCATCTATTGAGTTGTTACTTAAAACTCGACCATGGAGCCAAAGTCTAGTCCCTATTATTGATATGATTTAATTTTTTGTCAAGTATTTTGTTATTTCAAGGTTTTAATTATGAATTTATTGATCAATTCATTTTAAGGCTCGGGGATGTGACTTGGTGTGTCCAGGAAATTATTTATGGTAATGTAACAACAATTCCCCAGGTTCTCAATTTTGATATATGGATGCATGAAAAAAAATGTATATATCTATACATATGGAATTTGTATGATATGGTTTATGGTATGAGAATCAAGGTGTTATAATGGTGGTATCAGAGCTTAACTAGTAGATATAATGAGCAAATATCAAAGCCTAAGTTGTAAAGTGCTAGGCAAGTGTCTAAGGTGTAGACCATGGGCTACAGTTCGTTGGAGGAACCTTGCAGTATTGATATTGAGTCTACAGGTCTAGGAAAAGAGACTATAGATAGAAGCTTGGGTGTTGCCGATGAAGTACAATACTCCCAAACCCTCAGTCAGAGATCGAGAATTACTATCCCCCTCATTAAGAGGTGCCCATGCATTCCTTTGCCTATAACATAACTGTAGGAATATCTATATACAAAAAAAATTTCGTACAAACAATAGGATATTAGTTTGTTTTTATTGCACACTAGAGTAACCCTCCTCTCTTATCCTTTTCCTTACACATGCACGCAGCTTGCAATTTCATACAACGATGGTCGAAGACAGTAGAGGGAACATGCCCTAAGAAAGGTTTATGCCTTCATAACCACCTTTCCAGTACTTTTCCCTGGGGTAGTTGAGGGACTACAACAGGGATCAAAGAAAACTTTTAGGACATAAGTTAGAGATTGAAAATGTGTGAAAACAAAACACTTGTTTGGTCAGGACATGAGATTGAGAAGATCTTGTTCCTTGGTTTCTATGTGGTTCGATATATATATTTTTCTGAAATTTTTAATGAAAATACATAAATTTTTTAAATTTTTTCTAATTTTAAATTATTTATTGAAGAAAATTAGAGTAATTAGGAAAAAACACAATTTTAAGAGAAAAATAAATTAAATTGTAAGAAAATATAATTTTTGGAGAAATATAATTTTTCGGAATGATTATTAAATTTTTAGAATAATTAATAAAATTTTTGGGAGAAAAATGTAATTTTTGGGTGAATTATTCAAATTTTAAGAAAAATATTGTATAGATAATAAAAATGTTGTATAATTGGAGATTTTTGAACAAATAGAGGTGGAAATAAATTAAATAAATTTAAAAAAAATGATAAAAAATAAGTGTATGTGTGTGTGTGTGTGTGTGTATATATACACCAAAAAGGAATGGGAGTAAGAAATACAAAAAAAAAAGGATGTGCTTGGGCAGACCTAGGCGCAAGGCCTAGGTTGGCCTAGGCCCTTGTGGGTCGAAAATTGCACAGGCCGAACAAGACAACTCGGGCACTTGCGCTTAGCGCCCGAGCCTAGCACATGGGCCAACCCGATTGGGCTGGCCAGTCCAACGTAGCCCATTTCCTCTTCTTCTTCGTTTTTGGACGAATTTTCTTCACTTTCCCACCAGTTTTCAAGCAAGAAAACTAGTAAACACCTGGTTTTGAACCCCAAGTTTCATTTATCTAATCCACCTCTTGAGCAGGCCAATACAGAGTCCAACTAGTCGCCTTGCATGGAAACACAGGGGCCACGTGGCACTCTTATTTGGCATGCAAACCACCACCATTTGAGCAGTATTTCCATAGTTTTCAGTTTTTGCAATCCCATTCAAGAGCTCATATATTCTTCATTCCTCATCTGATTTTCCTAAAATTTAGCTCATTTTGAAGCTCTTATAACGCTCTCAAAGAACTCTCAAGCCCTTGGTCAAGACGCACAAACACCAAAGAGGAAAACGAGCATGAAAAGGTGCTGGTTGTCCAAGTTGCCGCAAAAATCTCCTTTCCAGTTCTTGCAACCCCTCTTCAACTATCCATATCTCTCTCATTTGGTATCCGTTTTTAGTGATTTAGGACTCTTTTGAAAGCCCTTGCCACCCTCTACAACATCTCACAAGCATTTGGTCGAATCCCAGAATCTTTTGAAGCTGAAACGACCAAGAACAATGCTACTCAACATTTTTGGAACCCAGAAAACAGAGAAACTTGAGTTGATCCAATCTTTGGAGTGTTGATTCCTAGGCTTTTAAGGGTCTGTTCTTGAGGTAAAACCCTTTATTTTCTTTCTTATTACGTGTATTTCAATCTCCAAGTGGTAGACATTAGAATCTGAGATCCTAACCAAGTTTTGTAAGGTGATGAAGTTGATTGTTTGATCAATTGTTTCAACAATTTTTGTAGAAAATAAACTTTGAAACCAGATTGTAGGCCATGTATGGAGTACCTAGAGGTGTCCGTTTGGATCGAGATCTGAGGCATTTTGAACCTCATACTTGGGACTACGAAAGGGTATCAATCTCAAATTATAAAGCCTATGTAGTTTGGATTTTCTATGCTTGCAAATATGCCCTGTTAGTTAGATGTTCTGGGACTTAGAAAATTTTCTAGAGGATCCTTATGTATGTTATATTTTGGAGATGTATTTGAGAGTGCTTATGATTATAGGTGCTTGCTGTTTTGGAAAAAACTGAATTAATTAGAGTTCTAGGATCTAAAACCTTGCAAAAACAGTAAGAAACCGTCTTAGATTGATGTTATAACAAGGGTAGATAAACACTTAAAAACCATAGGAAATCTAAACCATTTGAACAATCTGTCGCATGATAAAAAAGTAGAAGACTAGTTGACTGATCAAATGTAGGTATTTGGAGCTAAGATGTGGTGGAGAAGTCATTGGACATTTCAAATTTATGTGTACCAAATTTTAGGCCATTTTAAATTTGGGAGGTAGGTCAACCAATTCACTAAGTAACTGCCTGTCACATGGAATACGAGATTTCACGGTCCTTGTTAATGCACTTAGAAACCTTAGTAAATGGTGTCCAAAAATCAGAAACTAAAATTTTGGTGAAGGTTTAGTTAGTGTAAATGAGATCTGGAAAGTTTTGCACAAATCCAACTTACGGATTAGTCACAGAAAAATCGAGAAATTCACTGCGCAAAGAGGGCAAATGCTTGAATTTGGGCTAAGTGTTAAAATTTGGGAATTTTGACCTAAATGAACCAATTTGAACCCAAATTGACCTAATTCGATCCAATTGGACCTAAATTGACCAAAGGTGGCTAAGTTTGACTATGTTTAACTAGTTGACCAGGTTTGACCAGGTTTGATCGATAGACCGAAACAACTTGGGTCGATTGAGACCAATTAGAGACAGTGGAATTAGAGATTAAGCCACAGTATAGAAAGAACTAAGATTGTGTTTAATTAATGCATATTCGAGTGGGCACTGCAATACTGGCCAAGTCTCGACGAGACATCGATGCGCGGGACCCGAGGTGATAGTTCTTTTAGGTGTATTATATGACTTGTGTTCCTTGCATGAAACTTGTGTGAAATGACATGGTTTAAATAGTTTCATGATATTGAGACATATTTGAATGAATTTTGAGAAGTGTAGATGTACACGGGTAATGAGACCATAAACTCATGGACTGAGCATCGGGGTCAGAGTACACGATATGATTGGGATTAGACTCGAAGACCAAGCATCGGGGTTAGGTCATATAATCAGTGCGCCTAGCCTTAGAACCCACTCAAGTCACAACACTTGAGGACCGAGCATCGGGGTTAGGATTGTAACACCCACTGGGAATCCTACCGGGACTCTTACCCACGTCGTAGGGCCCATGTTATGGCGTGTCACTCACAAGGTACTGTTCCCCCCCCACCCCCCAGATTTTATTTCGCCTCCTGGAGTTTTGAACCCATGAGCCAGGGGATAAGCGACACACACTTGTTCTTTTCTTTTTCTCTTTTTTTTTCAATATCTCATGCCTTAAAATAAATTCAATAGTACAAATTCATATTTAATAAAATCAAGGCAATTAAAGATAAAGAAAAATTCAACCTCTTTATTAATAAAAGAAAGCACCTAACTTTGTAATGTAAACTAGTACATAGTTGATCAAGAAACTAAAAATCTCAAAATAAAAATACTAACTTTCAGCGGAAGTCTTAAATCAAAATTGGGCAACATGCCCTTACATTAAAAGGAAACTTTCAAAAAAAATCAAAACTTGCTAAAACAAAAAAAAAAAAAAACTATTTACTGTCCATAACCTTCATAATTTAATTTCCTGAAAAATAAGAGAGGAAGGGTTGAGCACATAGCTCAGTGGATCTTTATCAAACAACCATTTTTCAACTCAAAACAATAGCACATCCATAATTCAAACACTTGCATACATTAGGCGTTTCAAACAACCAATTATTTAAAGTTGTAATTTAGACCAAAAGAGTTTCTCAACCCTTAATGTTCTTCACTAAGTGCCTCCTTAGAGTGAAATATGACATCAATTAGTCAATTCCATTAGACTTTTGGACTTCAAGTGAGCTTACCCACCAACCAAGCACTTAGGTCAAAACAAAACCATATGGGCATACCATATGAAAAGAACATCCATAGCAACCCACATGTGTGCTATGATGGTACGTGGTTATTATCATCATCATCTTTGTTAAATCAGATATTCTAGAATCACAAAATAAATTTCAGAACATGAGACTAAAATAATTAAATTTAGCATATAATCAAACTGAAAATTCTATCATGGAACACTCAAAATCATGCATCACATATTGAAATAAAACCTAAACATGATACTAGGCATGACATGATCAATATGCATGTATAAATTCAAATATGAATCAAATCCAAAACCGAAAAATATTTTAGAATGCTAGAACTGAAAATCTTTTGATTTTAAAACCATACACACAATGAATATGCTAGAACTTTGAATAAGAAAAATGGTGTTTAAGAAATTACTTCCACATTGTGACGCTTTCTTTCAGAATTTCGACTGCAACTCCCCCACGTACGAAGATCACCCAATTCGAGAGCTTCTCACACACACACGAAGGGAAGATGAGAGGTGCCAAGAAGAAGGCTTTGAGAAAACAAGAGGAGAACTCTTATTATTTGGAATGAATGAAATTGGGGGCCTAGGGGGGTTTATATAGATTTTTCAAGGGAGAAAATTAGAAAGTTTTGTGTTCTCGTATGAATAAAACTCTCTAATTCTACCAAATTTCATAGTTTCTAATTTTTGGAGCAAAAAGAGTATTTTTAGGAAATTTTTTTGAATTTTAGAAATATTTTTCAGAATTTAGAAACTATTTTTTCGAATTTTTCGGATTTATTTCATATTTTTTGTTAATTTTAACGTATTTTTCGTAATTTATAATTCGACTTAATTCTGGGTCCTCAGATTTTCTTCGAGACACGCGTTAGGATCTGATCAGAACCGTTTGATAAATCTCGGATAAATCAACAGAATTCGGATCTTCGATCTCAGCTTCCTCGATTGCATCAACAATCGCGATCTGATCAAAACGGCTTTGATCTGAACCGTTCGATGATCCTCGAGCGCGTCAACCTTCGCGATCAGTCAAAACGAATTCGATCTAGATCGTTGGATGATCCTCGAGCACAACACGGTTTCGCGATCGACTACGCGGCTTCGATCTCCACCGTTGATGATCCTCGATTACAGTGTGCGCATCAGATTTCGCGATCAACGAATTTTGTCTGAACCGCACGATTTTCCTCGAGTTTTGTACTTGGATATCTGGCCGTTCGATCTTGTTGATTCGGTGCTCTCGTGCGTACGTGCGGATCTGATCTTGGCTGTAGGATGATGATTTAGATTTCAGATCTACGGTTCACAACATTTTGAGTTTGTTTTTTATTTTTCAACCCTATTTCTTACTTTCTTTTCGGATTTTTTTCCACATCTCGACCCCAATTGACTTTCTAATCCTGATTTCATAAAAAAAATACACATATCCTTGTGTTTTTGACCATGATATCCCATTTTATGCATTATAATCATAATTTTTTCTTCCAAAAATCCACTAAATTGATTTTTTGTTCCTCACTTGGGTAACTAGGACATGCCAAAATTTTCATTCATCAAATTTGTATAATATTCTAAATAAAAATAAAAATTTCATATATGAATTTTTGAAATGTTACAAGGATATTCCATGGGTATGCCTAAGTTCACGATCTGCTCAAGTGGTTTGTATGCCTGACTCAGGACCCCTCGAGCGATGACCATTGGTTGGGTTTGCTAATTTGACCCTAGCCTAGATACAACTTTTTAACCGGCATGGATTTGAGATGTTTTCTGAAACTGTTGCACTATTTATAACTGCTTTCATACTATGTCATGCATTCGAATATTACATCATTTTGATTGCTTACGCATACATGCATTATTTTGGAATGCTAGTTGTGGTTGGCCTACTGATCTTACTACTCATTAAGCCACGTTGATTTGGGCTCACTACTCTATTAACATTTCAGGTTCTTTGGTGGCTGATAAAGGGAAGGGCATGGTGATTGCCTATGTGCCTGACGTTTTCTGTTCCTTTTATGGGCTTTTGATTTAGATGTTGGTCATTCCTTGTGTATGTATAAATGGTCAACTATGTATTTTGAACAAGACAAACGTGTAATATGATGTTTACTCTTTGTATGTTGTTTACTTTCACTTCGAGTTTTCCAATTATTTTGATATCGTTTATTGTATGAGATTAGAAAAGGGTTTAACAGTGGTTGGGCAATATCAGAATAATTGCAAAAATAAACGAATTGTCAAACAAAAAAGAAAAACTATCAATCATAAAACGTATCTTGAACGAAATTAACTATACTACTAAACTTTTAGAGTTTGGTTTATTTTGAATACTTGAATCACCAATAGCTCGATTTGAACTGTCGATAGAGATGCCACCCAGGAGGGGTAGGGCAGACCATTGCTCAGGTTTAGAGAGCCGACACCACCACCACCTTTAGTTCAGCCTGAGCTAGACTCCATACAGAAGCTCGAGGCGGTGATTAGGGCCTCTAACGGGGCTACGTAGGTCCATTCGACCTTACTGATGGAGAGACTAGATCAATTGGAGTCCAACAAACAAAGGGTCGAGCCCTAGCGCAGCTGCTCCACTTGTGTCATCGATTGTTGTGCCACCAGTTGGGCTAGTAGTAGCACCCAAGCCCCAACCCAAGACAGACAAGGAGATGAGAAAGCCCATGCCCAACTCCTTAAGAGTTTTATGAATTTGCGCCCTGAGAGGTTCAGAGGCGACATTAGTTTAAAGGTAGCAGAGGATTGGTTACTGAACATAGAAAAGAATGCCAAGACCTTGAGGTTATCAGAGGCAGATGAGGTTCTATTTTCAGCCCATATGTTGGAGAGTGAGGCTGCTAGATGGTGTTGTTTTACGAGGAACATTAAGGACTCGATCACTTTATGGGACAGGTTTAAAGAACTATTTCTTAAAGCTTATGTTCCTGAGACTGAGAAGGAACGTAAGAATGTAGAGTTTCTTAGCCTGCGTTAGAGGACCATGACCATGAGAGAGTATACACATTGGTTCCTACAGTTGGAGGCCTACGCACCTAGGCTGATTGCTAGGCAGAGAGAGAGGGCTAGATTTTATCAATGAGGGCTGAGGGTCTCCATCAGGCAGGCGATTTCCACATCCAGGGCCCGGACCTTAGAGGAGATCCATAGGGAGGCCCTACGATATGAGATGAATGATTTAGATGAGCACCCTGAGATTTCAGTAGTATCTGGGAGTGCCCCTCAATCATAGGCACAGCAGCAGGCCGTATCACAGACTTGGCCATCATAAAGAGGTGGATCTACGAGTTATCGACGTCATAGTTGTTTCTAGAGGCAGAGGAAGAGGAAGTACTATGGGGGACAGTCGAGCGACACTCCTAGCCAGACCGCCACCAAGGCGGTGGCACTTGCCAGCAAAGCAGCTGAACACATTTTTCGGGGCCCGAGGCAGAGGTCATGGTCAAGGTTGTGGATAGATCAAGAGCTATCAAGGAGGATAGAGATTCACATGTTATTAGTGCGGACAGGTTGGACACAAGAGGGCTGAGTGTCCAACTCTTACATGGGGTCCTAGTTCTTTTGCCCCAGTTATTAGAGACAGAGTACAGGCTGTCACCCAGGCTAACCTTGATTCGATGAGGACCTTGGTGGAAGGTACTGGCTCACTTTGTGATTCATCTGTATATGTGTTGATTGATGCTGGTTCTACTTTGCCTTTCATTTCTGGATGTGTCGTAGATAGATTAGGACTTAAGCTAGTTAAGGCTCCTACTTGGTTGATGTTGAGCATTGCTACTGGGGAACACATCTACCCCAACATGATATGTGAGAGATGTGTACTTAGGATGGGGGATTTTAAGATTGTAGTAGACCTTCGAGTATTAGAGTTTCTTGAGTTTGATGCCATATTCGGTATGGATTGGCTGGCTGCATACCATGCACATGTGGATTGCTACGCCAAGAGGGTTGTGTTTCAGATTCCAGGCCAACCCACTATCACCTTTCAGGGGAGAGCTTCAGATAGGCAGAGTACTCATGGCAGATTAGTGACACAACACGAGATTGATACTCTAGCCAATTTGATGACCATAAATGAGGCACCTTCATGGTCAAGCAATGATGAGATCCCTATCGTCAAAGATTTCCCTGACATGTTCCCTAAGGATCTACCTAGCTTGCCCCCTAAGCGAGAGACCGACTTTATCATCGAGATCATTCCAAGGACACGACCTGTATTGATTCCTTCTTACCGCATGAAAGGGTTGTTGAGTAAGGGCTTCATCTCTCCTAGTGTGTCACCTTGGGGTGCTCCGGTATTGTTTGTGAAGAAGAAGGATGAGAGCCTCCGTTTATGCATCAACTACCGATAGCTGAACAAGGTGACGATCAAAAACATGTATCCCCTTCCACGTATCGATGACTTATTTGACTAGCTTAGAGGTGCCAAGGTGTTTTCGAAAATTGATCTAAGATCTGAGTACCATCAGTTGAGAGTTAAGGAGGAAGATGTGCCGAAGATTGCGTTTCGCACTAGATATAGGCACTATGAGTTCTTGGTCATGCCGTTCTGTGTGACAAATGCCCCGCCTATGTTTATGGACTTCATGCAGAGGGTGTTTTGGCCCTACCTCGACACCTTTGTAATTATCTTCATTGATGATATCTTGATCTATTCGAGGTCTCATGAGGAGTATGCCGAGCACTTGAAGATTGCACTGCATACCTTGAGAGAGCATAGGTTATATGCTAAGTTCAGCAAGTGCGAGTTTTGGCTATCAGAGGTTCAACTTTTCGGTCATGTGGTTAGAGTGGAGGGTATTTCTATGGACCCCACTAAGGTCGAGGCGGTTATCAGTTGGTCGAAACCTACCACGGTGATCGAGATTTGTAGCTTCTTAGGTTTAGTAGGCTATTATCGTCATTTCGTCCAAAACTTCTCAATGATTGCAACTCCCATAACGAAGCTAACCAAGAAGGATGCTCCATTTTTATGGACTGATAAGTGTGAGGAGGCCTTTCTTGAGCTTAAGTGGAGATTGACATCGACTCCAACAATAGTGTTGCCAGAGCCCGGCCAAGAGCTGACCATATATACTGATGCATCACAGGTAGGCTTGGGCTATGTATTGATGCAAGATGACAGGGTTGTAGCTTTTGCCTCTCTGCAGTTGAAAGATCATGAGAGAACTACCCTGTACATGACTTAGAGCTGGCAACGGTAGTATTCGCACTTAAGATCTGGGGGTATTACCTCTATGGCGAGCGTTTCACACTCTATTCGGACCATGAGATTCTTAGATATTTGTTTTCGTAGAAGGATCTAAACATAAGATAGAGGTAATAGATGGAGCTGTTGAAGGATTATGATTTCAATATTGAATACCACACAGGGAAGGCTAATGTAGTGGCTGATGCTTTAAGTAGGAGACGGGTCGAGGCTATATGTATGGCTAGACATATGTTCCATGAGTGGAAGATGCTTGATTTTGACTCGATCATGAGTATCCATGAGTCATCTACTGAGGCCAGAGTCAGTGCACAGATTTCGACCCAACTAGTCCAAATTCAGGAGATCACAGAGGGACAACCTCATGATGCAGATTATGATATGTTTAGGGCTTGGGTAGATGACGTTTCTCGTGGAGAGTGGTCACTTGGACAGTTGTGGGTACTAGATGATGCTAGTTTAAGGCACAGTGTGCTCGAGGAGCTACACCGATCGAGATATGTTGTTCATCCAGGCACTAATAAGATGTACCAAGATGCTAAACAAACATATTGGTGGCTCAGGATGAAACGAGACATAGCATTCTTCATTTAGAATTGTGATACATGCTAGTAGGTTAAGGTTGAACACTAGAAACTTGATGGATCTTTATAGCCCTTATCTATACCGGAGTGGAAGTGGGAACACATTATTATGGACTTCGTGATAGGACTACCCCATACACAGTGGAGGCATGATATTATTTGGGTAGTTGTGGATCGTTTGACAAAGTCTACCCACTTTCTTCCTATGTATACCAAGGATTCAGTGGAATGATTGAGCCAACTTTATATTAGAGAGATTATGAGGTTCCATGGGAATCCCTTGTCTATAGTATCAGACAAAGACGCTAGGTTCACGTCCCGCTTTTGGCAGGTATTACAGGCCCAGTTGGGGACGAAGGTGAACCTTAGTACAACATTCCATCCGCAAACTTATGGTCAGTCCGAGAGCATGATTCAAATGCTTGAGGATATGTTGCGATTTTGTATTTTGGTAGTAGTTGAGAGGATCACTTAGCTTTGCACGAGTTTGCTTATAATAACAACTACTAGTCGAGCATCGGGATAACGCCATTTGAGGCGTTATATGGTCGACCATGCAGATCCCCTGCTTGTTGGGCCAAGACTGATGACAGAGCAGTCTTGGGCCTTGCCTTCATACAAGAGTAGAATGAGAAGATACAGATGATTCATATAGCAACTCAGAACTTTAAGAGCACGCGACGTCGCGAGCGAAAATAAGATAAATAATTAGTTTATTTATTATAAAATAATAAATAATTTAACACATATAAGTTTATTTTATTTATGGCAATGAAATAGTTGTTATTGATTAATGCATATAATTAGTAACATATAATATTTGTAACACATATAATTTTTATGGCAATGAAATAAGTGAATTATAAAATAAAATGGTAACACATATAAACTCATAATAAAGGTGACATATATCAAAATCAAAGAGATTAATATATATATATATATGCATAAACTTATAATAAGGTTTTATATACATCAAAATGATTAGAAAAAAAAAAAGGAGTTGGAAATCTCGACCAAACCAGAAAATTCTAGTTTGGCGAAATTTCTAGAGATCGAAAATATAGTTGGGCGGTGGTGATCGAAAATTCTGGACAAGTGAGGAAGGATGATTTGGAGTCAAAGAAGAAAAATCGAGAAGAGGAAGTGGATAAGAAGATCGTGGCTACAGCTGCTCTGGGATGTTGTTGCACGAATAGGAAAGGAAAAAAAAGAAGCTATAACAGCATCGCTATGGCGAACCAACGAGTAAGAAGAAGAAGACAACCGAGGAAGGAAGAACAGGGGTGTGTTGCTGCCACAACTACTCTGAGCTATTATTGCAGAACTATGAATGGAAGTTGTGGGTGATCTAGAGAATTGAACTGAAATGAAGAAATGAAATGAAAGAAGAAGAAGAACTCTAGCTACTGGTGTATGTTTTGTATAACGCACAGAGGAAGGAAATGGAAGCAGAGCAACGTTGCTCTGTTGCTGCTGTTGCCGAACGAAGAAGAAGCAATGCAAAGAAGAAGAACAGAAAACAGGTGCGAGATGTGTGTGTGGTGTGGCTGACCGAGAGGAGTATGCATGGTGTGGTTGCAACTGCCATGAAACACGAACAAAATCTAGAAAAAAAATGGTTGTCTATTCGTTATTGAAGCTGGTGCAGCAGGGTGTTTTGGAAAATTGGGTGTTGCTGGTTATTGCCTTGTTGCTATCCGTGAGGCAGAGGAAAGGGGGAGCTGAAAACATAGGAGATGGGAAATGTTGGGTTGGCTGGTGTGGTGGTGAAGATGACGAAAAACCAAAAATCTGGGTTTGCAGCTGCTGCTAGGAATGAAGGAAAGATAGATGATGCTATGTGTGTTTTGCTGTGTGGAGTTGTGCTATGTAGTGAAACCAGCTTGTACTGCAAGCTGGATGGGAAGAAGAAGACCAAAACAACTATTACTAAAAAAGAAGAAGACGGTGTGAGCAGGGGAAATAGCTAAGTTTGGGTGTGGTTGGAGTACTTGCCATCCGTAAAGAATGAATAGAAGAAGAGCCACTGGATGTGCGATTAAAACATGAGAAGCTGGAGCACAGTTAGTCTTGGTTTGAGTTGCGGATTGTTTAATAGAAATTGAAGGAACACTATCAAATTGTGAACTCAAAATTTTGTGTTCGGCTGACTGTGGAAGACAGGGGAAGTAAGTCTAGTAAATTTTACTTTGGGAAGTTTTGAATTTTTTCTGCATTTGGTTGAAGTAGTTTGGAAGTCAAGATATTGAAACAGTTTGTAGGAATTAACAAAAGAGTTAGGTCGTGATGTGCATTAGATTAAATTGATGGGAGAAAAATAAAAGCTCGAATATATGTTGGACTTTATCAATAAGAAACTAATGCAACCAACAAAGATAGAGTATTAGCTATTGTGAATTTTTTCGTTCACTGTGACATACATAGTGTTGTTCGAGATTTTATCAAATGTGGAGAGTAGAAGGGAATCTTTGTCAGTCAACCATTTGACATATTCGAAAAGAATCCTTAGCCTAGGAGAACTCCTCCTTCTGTTCGAGTTGAGCAGATGTTTGAACAGATGCAAGCCAAACTTTTTAAAACATCTCAGTTCCTTCTTTGTCTATTCCCAGGGAGGAAAAACATCTACTATATAGGGTCTGTGGAAGAAGAAAAATCTAGCTGATTGTGGTATTGGGACCCAATGCATTGCTTTAACAAGGGTTAATGATCAATACTTAACAAATGTTCTCTTGAATATCAATGCCGAACTTGGTGGCTTAAATTCTTTGTTGTCCGTCAAACAATCTCCTTCTAATCCTTTGATTTCCAAGGTTTCAACCATCATTCTTGGAATAAATGTTTCACACGGTATTTCTGGTCAGTATGATTTACCCTCTATTACTGTAGTAGTTAGCTTTAGATAATGACCTATGATTTCTTGGTATAGGACATCTGTAGGAACATAATCGTCCAAGGCTAAAATGATAGAATCTCTATTAAGCAAGTCTTAGACACAGAGGACGAAGGTATTGTTAGAGAACTGCTTCTGGATTTCTATACTAGTTCAAGGAAGAGAAAGCCTAATCAAATTGGGATTCTTAAATGTTCGCATATTAGAGTATCAAGGATCTCAAAGGAAGCAAAGAACCTAAAGATCGACAGAGTCAGGTGGGCGTGACTTCCTTACTCATGTGTATTATATAGATTTAAAATTCAAAGCATTTGTTTGAATAGTTCTAGGTTATTAGAATCTTGTTAGGAAATTGATTGAAATTGTTTGGTTTATTTGAATGATATGTGATGTATGATGAATTATTTAAATTCATGCGTAATCAGTTCGTGACATGATTGAATATAACATCTTGCATTTAGATTTACTTAAATATGACATGCATGACTAAGAAAATATGCATTTAGATCCCATTGTTTACTCATGCACATTATCATATTAAGCGGTAGGCATAGTTTAAATGATTTTCTAGTGTATTGTGTGATGCTTGATGTGATTGAGATTGTTTGTGAAACTAAAATAAGACGATGGTTTATTAAGAATCCACGTATCAGTGCGATTGTCGAGCTTGAAGCAGATCAAGGTAGCATCTCCTATATGTTACTGCTTGAGATTGTCGAGTTAAGGCTGTAGTACCCCAGAATTTTGTCAAATAATTTAAAATAAATAAAATAAGTTAAGTGAATTAATTCCAAAGATTTTAAGAAAATTTTTGGTGCAAATTGTAGGTTGGCACATGAAAAA
>JAJIYU010006434.1:0-20606 GCA_030144865.1 Tinospora cordifolia
GTACTCATGGTTGTTTGAGAAGCCATGGTACCAAAATCTGTCAACCCGATATGATGGTTCATCAACACTCAGAATGTAAAGCAGACAATTATATACAACAAAAACAACACAAACTAGTAATCTAACAAATCAGTATTACAAAAATTTTTGTCTTAGATTGTTCGATAATACTAATAATAATGCAAAGAAATAATTATAAAGAGAATAGAAAGAAAAACCAAAACAGAGGCTTGCGAGAGCAATGTCCTAAGACAGAATTTGTTCCCTTCTCAAGTGCTTGAAGACTATGGAATCTGTTTCCCAGGATACAACTGTTCAAATCGAATTACAACACCAAAATTCGATTTTTGTTAAACTGGAATTAATCAAATTTATGGAATTCGCTTCTTTTTAAATCAAGATACTATTTTCTTTAAATAAAAATGTATTATATATTAATTAGAAAAGGTGTGTTTGAATTGGTACGAATTTTCAAACAGTCACCTAACTAATTAACAGTCAAAAACTGCCCAAAACTGTTTTAAGACAGTTAATGGTAATTTTAATTCGAAAATTTAAATTTAAAAAAATAAAATAAGGGCTTAATGAATCGAAGACCAAGGCCCATAAGGGCCCAAGGCCCAAGACCCTTGTCTTTGATTCATTTAAATAATGTATTTTAATTATATCCATGAATATGGGCCCAAGATGGGCCGATTGTCTCTTTTTTCTTCCCACCAAAGAGACTATTACACTATCCCCTTGTATCTTAGCTATTCTTTTTCAATTTTAGCAATGTGGGACTATTTAAAACTCTTTATTTCTATTCAAACATAACTCTTTTTCTAACATTAACTAGCTAAAATGAGTATTACTAAGAGAGCTTTTTGAAATTTTACTCATTAGCCTCTGATTGTTCTCAAGTTAGCATCCTTCCTAAAATTTTTCACTTTTTAGTTTTTATCTTTTAACCCCAAATTTTTTAACTTCATCTTCATTTGTATTCCTGCTTCAACTAAAATTATATTTAATGGATTTGTTGCTTGCAGGGGAAGGTATAGGGGTTCGAACTTTTAGGAGCCGCTACTCACCAACCCTTTTTTCTTAGTAAGTTTTAATTTACTTTTACCTTTTATATTTGTGCTTCATAACCTTCTTCCCAAAAAAATGTTTTATCATGTGCTGTTGTGGCTAAACATAAAATTGGACTAAAAATTAGTTAAGTACTATTTAATACAAACACCCTTTAAGTAAATATGAAAGTGTTTGCTTGTTGAGAAATTAAAAATAAAAGAGATTAATGCTTCAAAAGAGAAGTACAAGTTTCAAGTCCAAAAAAAAGAAAGATTTAGCTTTTACGAATTAGATTTGGTTTTGAAAGTTCTAGAGTCACGACAATCAATTAGTAATTTATCGATAACCAATCAGAAACTTCTGTGCAGTAATAAACGAACAAACAGTGCAAAAAGTAAATGATACAAGAGATTGGTTACACAGTTCAGCCAATGCCTAAATCTACTTGGTCTCGCTTAGAAAAAGAATGTCACTATGAACAAACTATACAACTATTGCAATTGGACTAACACGATGACCACAACATCGATGCTACGCTTTGTAATATACACCACACCATATAACTATTGTAACTAGACTAACAAGATGACTGCAACACTGATGTCACGCCTTGAAATACTTATAGTAGGTCCAACACTCTACAACAGTACTCTATGCACACAAACCACAACAAGCTCTTCTCGTCTAGAAGAACGTCGTCAAACTCTGCTAACAAACTATAGAGAGTACAATTCCTTCGTGATCACTCAATAAAACAATAAGAATTCAGCACTCAACACTTAATATAATGATTCTCACATATATAAACAATGTTTTCTTTGTGGCTCCAAGTAATAATGAAAGCTTTGAACACTTCAAAATATATAGATTGCAGACTGTAAGCTTTCTATCGCAAATAGAGATATGGGGCGATTTTTGGGCAAACGAGGCGATACACTGTGTCACGATACTGTTAGCACAGTCTACAGATTGATAGATTTCTAGAATTATGTTCCTTTTCAAGTACAAGTGCAACCTTATGCAACATTTCTTGTTATCACTAATTACAAGCGAACTGTAATCTAATATATCGATTTATTTCTAAAAGCAATTTTCACGAATTACACATTAGAGATGATAGAGGATTTAAGAGATGGTTAAATGAAATCCAGTTTCTGCAATTAGAAGAGTTCAGTACTAATCTGTTAAAGAGCATCAACCATATACAAAAACTTACATACTGTAGAGAAATTTCGTGTGAGTTTAAAAATATTCCAACAATCTTTTGAAAAAAATGGGCAAAAAGCAATGATTTATATAGTTTCTATAAATGGCATAACATTCAATATTCTATTTGTCTAAAACTCAAAAAAAAAAAAGAGAATATCTTGTTTCCAAAAACTTTAATATTTAGTACACTAAGATGTAGTGATTTCTATATTCAAGAAGCACTAGAGAGAGAGAGAGAGAGAGAAATTCCTAAATTTAAATAATCATGCATTCCCAAATTTAGAAAAAAAACATTCTGTTTTTCTAAAAGAACTGAATAAGTAGTTTGCAAAAAATATTAAGTACAAAAAAATGCCAATTAACACGTGTCAGCTAACACGTTTCCCAACATATTTCGTAGGAGAAAATCTATGGTGTTTTTGGTTTTATTCTCAATCTTTACTTTTCTTGAAATCCTATTCCAAAAATTGATGGGTTCACTTTCAAATTGTTTAAAAAGCAAATAGCAATTTCATTTCCTTTTTGTTTAATATTTTAGGAACTATTTTTTGTTAATTACTTAATTTATTAATTTTTAAGGAATATGAGATTTCTTTAAAAAGCTCTTATTCTCCCTATCCACTTTTAATTTTTTTTAAAAAGATGAATATGAGATTTGTTTTAAAGAAAAAAAAAATTTGGTCTATTTTTAATTTGAGATCCAATTTTAGGAAGACAATTTAAACTTGAAAGCCTATTTTTTTTAGGGCATTTTGAATGTGTACAGATTCTTCTTTTTGGAGAAATAAGCCCCCCAAAAAAAAATAGTATTAAGAGCAAAAAGTACCTTTGGTATGGGAGAGATGGAATGATGGGTGAGTGCATGCCTTGGTGTTCATGCCTTACTAATGCTTTATAAATATTACTTGATAATTTTACTTTTAATTTTTATAAGAAATAAAAGGTAATAAAAATTACTTTTAATTTTTTTTATTAAAATAAAGATGCAATTTATAGGAAAAAGGTTAACTTTTTAAATAGAGCTTAAATCTTTATTACAATTAAAGGTTGGATTTAGAGATAAAGATAAAGGCTAAACTTATTAAACATTTTCTTACAAAAGAGTAGCAAAACAAAACTGGAAGCTTGGAATTTGCAGGCTGCTTTTGTTTGATGGTAGTAGTAGCAGTACTTTTCAATAAATTAATATGAAATATACAACTAAGGATCAAGTTTGTAAGATGTGAGACAGCCTGGGTGGCTTAGTTTAAAGGAAGAAACTCTGAAATGTTTTTTTTGCTAAAAAAAAGTTATAAATACAAGTTTTATTTGTTTAAGATAAGTGATTATAAAAAATAATTATAAAAAAATAATTTGAATTATGTTTGTTATAACTTATAAAAAGTAGTTTTAAAAATTATGATACAGTTGCTTATAACTTAAATTAAGTAATTATATAGTATATTGATATATTTAACCTTATTTTATAAATTAAAATATTTTTATTAAAAATTTATTAAATAATTTTAGCATAATTAAAATAAAAAAAGTTATTAAAAAAATCTATCGAATAAACGGCACTATTTTAACAGTCTTTAAAATTCTACCTTTTTAAGGCTTTTCAACCTGTAACAAACACTAGAGTACGATCTCTATCTACCTTGGGAATTTGAACTCCCCCTCTTGTTTTAACCCGGAAAACAAAATTCTGATTCTGTTTGTTGTTTCAAACAGGACGGTGAGGTGAAGAGAGGAAGTGAGACAGAAAGTCAAGCTATGCCGGAGGTGAGACTTTTGTCACTACAGTTCATTGTATTTCTCTATGGTATTTTTTCTTTTTCTTTTTTAAATTTTTTTTATCTGCTTGTGGAAGCCCTGAATCCCATCTTCTTCTTTTCTTCTTCGATTCTTCGCCATTTTCAGTTCTTCACTACTTCTCTTTCGATTCTTATTCGTCATCTATTCTTCTCCTTTGGTTCTTTTTTATTTTTCCCTGACAGGCGGACCACGATTCTTCTCCGCCGCATCAAGCTGCATTCTCTCCAGCGGCGGCGTCATTAAATTTTAGAGGGATTTTTTGAGTTCCGTGATATCGTTTTTTTCTTCATCTCGTTGGTTCTGTTGTTCTCTCCTCTCAAATCCTTTTCATAGATTAAACGACGGGAGAGGTATATCTGGTACGTTTACTTTCAAAAGGCTTTTTTTTTTTTTTTTTTCCTGTCATTAAACATTTTGCTTTCTCTAATTTTGGGTTTTTCCCATATCTTGAAACATGTACTTGGAGTGTTCTTTTTGTTTATTTGTTTAGTTAGGGTTTTCTTTCCTTTTTTCCCGTGCAGAAATATTGATTTTAATGTGGCGTTGATTCAATCGTTGTTGTCGATTACTTGATTCTGTGTGTACATGAGGCTTTGGTAGTTTGGTTGAATCCTCTAGTTGTGATGCTGGTTTTGTGATGCAACGATAAGAATGCCAAAAAAAAAAAAAAAAAAGAAGAAAAAAAAGTAGCTTTAACACTCCCCAAGACAATAGAGCCATCATTGTGGGGAGGGTAAAGAGCATCCAACGCAAAGCGGCATTTCATTCTCTTGTTTCGTCGTGCCACACTCCCCCCACAAGCAACCCCCAGCGAAGGGGGGACCAGAAAACACTTTTCAGCTTTTTACCCACCCCCCAAAAAAATCAATAGCCATGATTGCACAACTTTGGGGCAAGGAAGCGAAGTGAATGAGCTTGGCTGCTTCTCTTCCACACTGATTTTTCTCCGTGCCTGTTCCGCATGCGCTTTGGCACCATTGGCCCATAATTGTCTGTGAAGAGGACCCCCAATTAATTTGGATTGGCTTGTCCTTGTGCCCCACGAAGAATGGAAGCATTGTGCCTTAGAATAACAAGCCTCCCGTGGTTTAGCGATATCAAGAGAGATTTGGAGGACCACAATCTTCTTCCCTACACGCCCGAGCTAAGACAAGTTATATGGTATCTCCTACAATATGAATGGTGCTAGCTAAGCTTGTGATTATTGTAGCTCCTCAAAAGCTCATCTAACCCCAAGGTGGTATGTATCCTGTAAAAGCTATCACGAAAGAGGTCTGTAAAAGGCGAGTGTGCTGTGTTCCTTTATTCGGCGTGTGTAGGGCGCATCACTCTCTTTGGGTCCTAACTTCTAAGGATACATTGAAGCCCAAAATTAACAAAACTTATATCACTTTAGTTGGCTTTAATTGAATTGACAATCCATAAAACATAATTATTCTACATATAAGCCCAACGTTGGAATAATGATCCAACAATCTCTCACTTGGGCTATATGTATACTGTAAACTTATAATTATGTGTTGCAAAATCTAACTAAATGAGCTGGACTCTGTTGTCATCACTGTAATGTATCTATAAAATAATTATTCTACATATAAGCCCCACATTGGAATAATCATCTTATAATGTTTTACTTGGGCTATATCTATAACTATATGTATAACCTTATAATTATGTGTTGCAAAAAATAACTAAATGAGCTCGACTATGCTGTCATCACTATAATGTATCTACAACCAATACGGTCCATCGATCAAACGACATAGGATCAAAGAGTTTTTCATTATATTAATCATGACTCAACCAAACAATGGTCACATGTGTCAATACGAATGAATGACATGGATTATGATGTGGATGTGTAGCAAACCCAAAACAAATGTAAAAGAGAATGTCAATAATGTGTATTCTCTCATATTGTTGGGACATTGGAATAATGATCCAACAATCTTTCACTTGGGCTGTACGTATAACCTTATAATTATGTGTTGCAAAAAATAACTAAATGTGTCGTCATCATTGTAATGTATTTATAACTAGGACGGTCCATCGATCAAACAACATAGAATCAGAAAGGTTTTCATTACATTAATTGTAACTCAACCAAACAATGTTTACATATGTCAATATGAATGAATGACATGGATTATGATGTGGATGTGTAGCAAATTCAAAACAAATGTAAAAGAGAATGTCAATAATGTGTATTCTCACATATTTCAAGAACTAAAATTCTAAAAAAATAAAATATTTGTAGTTATTTTAATTATTAATTAAACAAGCCAATCTGTGACGCTTGTATATTATTACATATTTACAAAATTAAAATAATTAAATCAAACATTTTCATAATTATTATCAAATTTTAATTTTCCCTTTAATCCACGTTACCATTTCCATGTTTTTATTTTTGACTTTTTTTTTTTAATTTCTATTGGTAAGAAATTGAGGTGGCATGTGGGTGAAGAAGAAGAAGAATGCATCTTGTTGAGTGTCATCCGATTTGAATTGCTGTTAAAAATAAACGTGGTTTTGCAGATTCAAAAATCATGGATTTAGTAGCGAATGCTGAAAAGAGACTCGCTCAGCTTCAAGTAGAGTTCAAAATCCGTAATAGGTTCGTCTACAAAGGCAAGAATCAACATCGCCGATGTATCTATTTCCAATACCTCCTCAAGGTATAATATCTTCTTCCCTTTCTTATTTATCTGTTTTTGGCATCTCTGATCGCATTGACGTTTAATAGCTTTTCTTTTGGTGCATTTTGTTTAGGTGAGGAGAGATTTGAGGGTTTTGCAATCAGCAAGACTGGAAGAGATTTTGAAGTTTGTTTATGAACTAATGGATTCTAATAAATCCAAAGAAACCATGCGTCGTCTTGAAAGGTAAATCACTATGAATTAACTTGTATGTTTATATTACGAACCTATATTATGTGAAATGGAGGGCTTGGGATTGAGTGTGTACTAGTTTTTTAGGAGTTTGCAGATTTTAAAAGAAAACATGAGGTTTTTAGGTTGGTGCAGATGGAGCTTTTCTGAGCAAATAAATGAGATTTATGTTTAGATTTGTTGTTCCAAAGTATGAACTGTCGTTTTTTGCATTTGGAAAGATTCTTGTGGGAAATTAGCAACATAGAATTTTAAGAATGTGTTTTTAAGATGTTTTCAACACCTTTTAGCAGCATTCTAAGGATTTTATAGTTTTAACCTTCAATTTTGCATGGGCTTCATGCCACACCTCTCTTAATAGAGGAGTTAGCCTAGCTTTAAGAGCTCCCACACTTAGCATTAGAACAAAGGATTTTTTCGGATCTACCCCTTGAACCAGTTATGGATCAATTGGTTTTTGGCGAACCGGATAAGGGTGATCTACCACCTCTGCCAGTTATCCCTCTATTGCTAGCGGAGACTATTGGAACAGCTGGGGTAAGAAGTCCTCAAGTGAGCATACCATGGGGGACCTCAAGCACGTCCGGCAAGGATCAAGGGAGATCTCGTTGTTGCATTGCTCACACCAGAGCAATGTGCCATTGGACATTGATTGTCGACTTCCTCATTGTGAAGATTGTGACTCCAAAAAAGAGTTCCTGGCAAGTGCAACTTGAGAGTCTAATCTAGTATTACAAGTATTGAGTAGATTGGTTAAATTTCCTCCAGGTTTTTTTTTTTTTTCTATTGGTTGATCTAAATCAGAATTTGGTGCCTTCCGAGTTGATACCAAAACTGCACTCTCTATATCATTGGTTATAACTTGTGGAATCATAATAACTGTATCATGTATTCTTTAGCTTACATTTGTTCATGTTGTGTGACCATAATAATGTGATTAAAATAGGAAATGATTTTGAAGTTAGATAGCATTTAAAGTAGAACTTCTAAAAAGAAAGTTATTGCAATTATCCATGTTTTTGTCAAAGTGGCTGAAGATGATTTTTGAAACCAAAATAGCGATATTTATTTATTTTTTACTTTTGAAATACTCATGGTGAGGGTCCTTATTATTTATTTTATTTTATTTTTGTGGGAAAGGCCTTAAAATTGCATTATGAATGTGTGAAAGTCAAAAGAGAGACTTTCTTGTTGATATCATTGCTTTTCTTAATCAATGGCCACAAGAAAAGATTCAGCTATCAATTTCTGTTTTCTAATATTTTTCTTAAATTTTTTTTTCCTGTCCTACAGTATGAAGATAAAAGACAACCATGGAAGGCCTAATTTTCAGCAACAGCTTTTGGGGGGTGCACGTTTACTATCGCAGGTATATTATGTGTCTTTAATTTAATCTACCCTGGTTAGCTATTACAATGATCTATATTTTCAAAGGAAGCTTAAGATACTTTTTAATAGAATGTTTTAGGCATGGTTTATGAACCTATATGGTGCATGGTGGGGAAAAGCCATATGAAATATATATATTTAGGAATTATTGAACTCCTAGATAATGCTTTTCTCTTGAATGTTAAAATGTTTAAAATGACACTGTGTGAGTTACTTGTCAATTTAGTGCCTTCTTCTCACTAGAGGCAAGCCACGGTTTGTGCACGTTTGTTGACAGTTATGTCTCTGCTGCAGATGGTCGAGCCTATGGTGAAGGCAGCTGTGTATCCTTTGTCTAATTATAACTGGAACATTTGCCTAATCTTTTTTTTGGATTGTACAATTGAGTTTATGATTGGCTTTCATTACTGGTGTCTAGATGGCAAAAGATTTTAGTAAAAGGACTTTTAGATGAAAGCAATTACACTAGTTCTTTTGAAGTCCGCTCAGTGCATCGATATGTTTTCCTTAACGTTTTTCAGGGAGATATCTCGTTTACTTGCTCAATCTTTTTTCATGGCTCTTTCTGTGACAATTTTGGCTCTTCTCGCACGCCTTGCAGTTTTGGTTCAACAAGTATGGAAATTCTTTGCACTAATTTTCTGGTTGTCATTAAAGAACTTTAAAAAAGAAGTCTTTTGCTTACTGCAACCAACCCATGTATATGAAAAGTTCTGCTTTATTTTTCCACAGATCTTACTTGATGTTGTTTCAATATTCAACACTTTGTCATCTATCTGCCAGAAGCATCATACTATAAAGCTGATACAAGAAGGAATTGAGGTATATTTTTTTGCCCTTTATGTTAAGTATGAATTTCTTGTGGATGTCAGAAACCAATTCATATAGAGCTTTCAAATGTCATACTTGTCTAATTTCTCTACGAACTTCTGATAGTTATTTCATTGTACAGGTTTCTAGGGATTACTATCCAGCAAATGAAGTTCTTATTTTGGAGTGTGTTTGGAAGACTGATAAGTTTGTGTTAATTGAAAAAAACAATAAAATCAAGGAGCAACAAGATCCTGAAGTTGGAAACGAGACTTCTGCTGGAACATAAAAGATTCAATATCAATCTATTGATGCTTTTCTTGGAGGTTAGAGTTTTTGTGATTTATTTTGTTTGGTGTATCCATTTAGTTATGAGATGAACTTAATGTGCCTAAATACTGCCATTACTTTTTAGTCTTCACCAATCTTAATTGCCTTGTCTGGTTGCAATCCTTTTAATGGTCAAGAGAAAGGCAAGAGTCCAAGAAGAGCACTGGTTTCTTTTGGTGGTGAATGTCACTGAACGACTCATTTTGCCATAAATATGGCACAGAAACGAGTTACCTTTCACGTTGGAGTCCTATAATCCTACCATTCTTGCTCTTAGATTGTGGAAGTGTTGGTTACTTCTATAAATTTTGGCACTTCATGCAGAAAATTTCATCTGAATTCAACTCTTGATTCAATGTGTAGTAGAGGACGATCCTGGTGACAAGACAGACATCTACGAAGAAGATCTCTTACCAGCCTCCAACCCCAAGAGACATAAAGCTGATACACTTAATGATCAACCAATTAAGCTCAACGACATGAAGCAATCCAAAGAATCGTTCAACAACCATGTAAACGTGAAAGATGGAAGAGTTTCATATCCAAGTCACGAGAATTCAAAAATGCAACATGAACCAATAAGCAAGCTTATGCCGTTGCAAATGAATGAAGCTGAATCCGTTGAGATCAAAAGCTGGAACAAATCGTTCTCAATTTGTTCTGATGACAATGAAGATCGATATTTCAGTCTGCTCACTGGTGGGAGCATGAGGAAATAGCTTTACTAAATGGATTGGATGCTTCATCACAATCAAACTGACTGCTGCCAGAACTCGATCAATTTTGACACAGTTGAGGGACTCTTGCCCTGGCCATCGTAGCATAGCAACGCCGAGGAACCTTGATGGGTCCTGGGATCTGTTGATGGGCCATTGTCGTATCTTTATGGTGCTTTCGAGATTTTTGCTTGGCACCTTACTCATGCAAGTTAAATTTTAGGCTAACGGGTGACGAGAAAAAGGAGAAGACATAGAGAGGTTGTTCAGTTGCTTAATCTCTCCCTCTTCGTTTCATCTCTTATTTGTGGTTCTTCAATGATTAGTAGAACATACAGTCGCTAATTTTCTTTCGTTCACACATTTGAAATTCTTCGTCAATTTTTTTTTTTAATTATTTTTGTGCGTTTTTGTATGAGACTAATCATTAATGATTTAGCTAGAAAAAAAATGTAGTTAATTACATCGAATAAATTCTTATTATTTTTCTTGGGCCTAATTGTTTCGTATATAATTTGAGTATTATAATTGTGCGATATTATGAACAATCTTCTAAATTTGAGTGAATATTATAAGTTAAATTTGGTTGAAATTTATTTAAAAATAAAAACTTAAAGGATTTTTTTTTCCATTAAACATATTGGCCACATCTTTTGTTATTGTCACCTTATAATTGTTTTAAATTTCTTGGTTTCATTTAGGAGTCAATTCTTTTCCTTTTTTTTTTCTTTATTTCACTCTAGTGCAAGTAAGTGTAAATATGATATATTTATTTAAAATTCAAGACTTAAAAAGGATTTTTTTTTTCCATTAAACATATTAGCGACATCTTTTATTATTGTCACCTTATAGTTGTTTTAAATTTCTTGGTTTCATTGAGGAGTCAATTCTTTTCTTTTCTTTCTCATTTTTTTTTCACTTTTTTTTGGTTTTTTATATTTCACTCTAGTGCAAGTAAGTGTAAATATGATATTGCCTTAGTCCCTTAAAAAAAAAAAAAGAAAAAAAACATAAAATCAAATAATACACAAAGGAATCGAATTGTCTGTCCCAAGGATCGTTCTTTCGAGTTCCGGAATAGGAATGGATCAGGGTGGTTCTTTGGTTCCAGTTTTAATTCTGGTGGTGTAACTGTACTACAAGAGTTGCATATCTATATATCCATATCTATACTCTATATTAAAAGAGAGAGTTTGTGGGTACTGTTCATGTATTTTACTAACCCAATTTTAGAGACTATTTTACCCCTCCATTTTTTATATATTACCATGAAAAGACCCTTTTTTGAAACAAACTTTTTGCCTCATGTTTTTTCTACGGTATAGAGTTTTTAAATACCACGGTATAGATTTCTCAGCCAAACTTTTCATCATTTGTTCTTAGTCCTTTTCAATACTCTCTAATCAAAGATAGAGTTTTTAAATACTGTTAATTTTTTTTAAATATTTAAAGATATAGTTTTTAATATTTATCTTCAACGTTTTTTTTTTTGTATCAAGTATTTGTTAATTTATTTTTTTAAAACAAATATGTGCAAACACGTTTTATGCCATAAATTAAGATAATTATTTGTATTGTATTAAATGTTATAATTGAACTTCCTATTTATATTACATAAAATAACTTTTAAAAAATGCATTTATTTATTTTAGAATAAACAATAAGCAAACTATCAAATTAAGATAATTATTTGTAATGTATTAAATGCTATAATTGAACTTCTTATTTATATTACATAAAATAACTTTTAAAAAAATACATTTATTTATTTTACAATAAACAATAAGCAAACTATCAAATTATGTTATTTTAGGGGATGATAATTCACTTATCTTCATAAAATTTATTTTTTATTTAAAAGTTTACTTTTATGTAATACATGCATAAATATTGAATTGTCATTATTATAGGATTGAGTATTAAACCCTTGAGTCAATGCTTAGTTAGAATTTAAAAAAGGACATGTAAATTAAGATTAAATTAGCTTAAGAGAATTTGGTTAATAATTTGATAATGTGACTACCGTTAATAACTTCACTTAAGTTTATTAGGTTTTATTTATTTATTTCATTTTGATTTTTTTCTTTCTTTTAATGTTTTTGACCTTTTGGTATAATTTTGCTTAGACATTTTATAGGTTTTATTTTTTAGATTATATGCTTCTTCTTTCACTTTTTTAAAAAATATATAATTTAAATTTATATCTTTTTTAGTCTAAGAATTATTTTTGTTTTAGATATGATGTTATTGAGGTTTTTTTTAATGCATATTTTACCGATGCTAATTGTAAAAAGTTTGTTAATCTTAGTGGACATATGATACTAAACTATTTATTAAAATTTTGATTTTATTGTTATTTTTTCTTTAAAATATTTCTTTATAATATCAAATTTTATGCATATTAATTTAATTTTTTGTTCACGCATATTAATATATAGGTTTTGATTAAATATCTTATACATGAATGATGTTTTCTTAACAACAAATATTATATGAATGGTGTTTTCATATTACAGTTTATTTGATACATATACATATATATATTTACTTATTACTTCATAGTGGGATGGGTAAATGCGTATAGTTTTTTTTTTTTTTTTTTGTGAATTCATTAAGTGTTTTAGTATAAAAATAATGATAATAATTAAACACATTTGTGCATAATTAAAAAAAAGATTAATTTTAGTCCATGATGAAACTTATTATTATTTGTCATAGTTAGGCAATTATAGCTATCTATAGATTGTGAACATATAATATGACATTTGTTTTTTTTTTCTTTATTAAATAAAACACTTTAATTTTTATATTGCTGGACTACTTCAATTAGTTTCAATAGACAATACTATACTATACATATTATTATAAAATCATGTATATGTTGTAAAAATATATATATCTTGTTTTCTTGGTCAAATGTATTACGATAACTATTGTTAATTAAAGTACCTAAAAAAAGCCATTGTTGCTTATTTTGTATAAATTGCAAAATTGTTATTTTGTAAGGGTATTTCAATAATATTTTATATCATGTTAATTATTTTGTTTAATTATATAAATACTATTAATGCTTCAAAATTATACTTTTGACATTTGTAAAGCACGTGGCCAAACTAGTAAGTGTATATGCATGAAAATCCAATGAAGGGGTGGCATAATTTTTAGTTCATGCCACCCCTTCAAAGGGTGTGGCATAATGAAAAAAATTTAAGTTGATGCTGGCCATTCAAAAGGCGCCATCAACTTAATTGTTTTTTTTTTTTATTTGTCACTTTCAACAATTTATAAAATTGTTCTAATCACTAGAGGTAATTTGGGAGGAGATTTTTGCAAGGTCCGTTTCAATGGTTCTAATACCCTGATACAAACTCTCGGAAGCATCAAAAATATTTTTCGATGCTTGGATCACAATTTTGCTACCCTACTTAAATTTTAGCTTTTAATTAAAACTTAAGGAAGTAGAAAGTTGTTTCTGATCATCAGGGCCAATTCGGGAGAGGTTTTTTGGTGATGTTAGTTCCAATGCGTTCTAATACCTTAACACAAACTCTTGAAAGCGAGAAAATTTTTTTTTGATGCTCGGATTGCAATTCGACTACTAACTTGAATTCAATTTTCAATTAAGACTTAAGAAATTGAAAAGTTGTTTTTGATCACCAGGGCCAATCTGGGACCCTTTTTTTGCGAGGTCAAGTCTAGCGTATTCTAATACCTTGACATGATGTAACAACCCGAATTTTCATGACAATGGATATGACGTATGTGTGTATAAACATGTATTATATATGTACATATATGTATAAATAATGTCACGTGGGTTGAAAAAAATTAAATAATAAATTTGGGTAATTTAATGATAATAATAATAATTAAAATAATAGTATTATTATTATTATTATTATTATTATTATAAATAATGGGGATAGATATTATAAATGTGAATAAGTTATATAAGATATGTTTTTATGGAATTAAATATAGGTAAACAAGGAAATAAGTCAGATAAAAGGTATATGTAAGGTATGTTGTTATAGAATTAAATAAAGGTAAAAATAGAAATAAGTTATATAAGGTATGTTGTTATAGAATTAAAATAAAGGTAAAAATGAGAATAATTTATATAAGGTTAGTTGTTATGGAATTATTTATCTCAAATTGGGATATAAATATAATTATTTTATATATAATAAAAATCAGGCGGTTGCTTTTCTTCCTCAATCTGTTTTATGTTTTTTTTTTCATTTCATTGCAACTCTAGACACGAGAAACGAAACGCAGGAAAGGGGAAAAAAGAGAAATCCAAATTTTTGACGGATTTGACGCGTAGGTAAACTATTTTTCTCAATTCTGATTCTAAAAATGCTAAGTAAGCCACATACTACAATCTTAGGGGTCTAATTTTTATTGTAACGAGTGCTTTATAGCAGTACTCAAAAATGGAGTATTCCCCCATTGCAAGTAAA
This sequence comes from Tinospora cordifolia, assembly GCA_030144865.1. NCBI lineage: Eukaryota > Viridiplantae > Streptophyta > Magnoliopsida > Ranunculales > Menispermaceae > Tinospora > Tinospora cordifolia. The sequence goes on from JAJIYU010006434.1 coordinate 14,659, forward strand.
ACTCAATAAAAACTATATCAATATACTCCTGGTGATATGTAGATCATAGATATGTCGTTAGTTTTCATTCGTTTGCCCTGTACACACCAAAACAAATACCTAGAGCTGATCAACCTTTAGATGTATTTTTTGGGTACGTTAAACTCCAAAAAAACTTTGATTGAAACCCATAGAAATATAGAGAATGAAAATACGTACCCGTCGATAGCAAATTCGTGAATTTTGTATATCAATTGGATTTTTGGTGAATGTTTGACTAATTGAGCTATTTATCGAAATTTGAAAAAATTAATAAAAATATAATTGAGAAGTGTATTTTTAATAATTTCTCCTATAAAAACATATTATATGAGCAAAATCTTAAAGATTATTAAGCATATCCAAGTTGTTGTGCACCAATACATGAGATCAAATGTATATATTAAGTTAGATATAAGCTGTAAATACGTTGGGAATGATTTATAAAATAAATTCAAATGAGTTGAGATTGATTTGATGCATGTAAAATAATTTTTGGTGACATGATTGTATTGGTGTCGTGGAGGCAAATTATTATTGGATAATAGGAACAAGTTGGACATTAATTTTGTGAGTAATCTTTACTTATGGTGTTATGTTTGACATTAGTATTATATTAAAATATATGATTTTATTTAAATAGAATTATATATTGTACTTTATGCTTATTTGAATATCATGAAATGGTTTTGATGCATTGTAACACGTCAATTACATACCTAAGTAGGTTATTGACATGACAACATTTCTATTAGTCATAGTCTCTAGGAACAAACTCACAAGATTGATTGTTGTGGTAATCCTAGTTGGTGCATTCTTGGCATGAGATGAATGAGATATAAATGGATAGATAATTGGATAACGAGAGGTCGGTGCACTCCTTATTTGCGCGGTGAGGAGCAGATTCTCTCTGTTATCTGAAAGGAGGGAGATGACTCATGTTTTTACAAAGATTGTATGTTGTTGAAATTGAATGCATGTTCACATATTACATGATGCATGTATGTTATTTTTATTTTATTTAATAGTGATTTAAATTTATTTTTGCTTTGCAATGTTTTTATACATATGATGACTGTATAATACCATAAGTCAAGTTATTTGCTGAGCTGTTGTTTGCTCACTTTATTCTCAATCATTTTCTTCAGGTTCTGACAGGAAAGGGAAAGAGAAGATGTGATATCATTATTAGTTTCTTTTGAGGTTAACAGTATGATGTAATTATGATAATTAGCCAGATTTCTGGATTTGGAGCTGTGTATAGACGTGTTATCATCGGGATGTGATGTCAGAACAAATTATAAATTATGTGGATGCATGATTAATTTTATAAAGGAATATATGTTTTTTTATATTGATTGTGATCATCAGGTGATTTGAATTTGGTGACATAATATATTTTTAGAGGAAACTCTATCAAAATTTTAAGAAAATTGGTTATTTGGTTGGGATGGCTTACGAAATTTTATGACATGCCAGTGTTTTGACATGTTTGAGAATTCTATGCCGGCCGTGACATCACCTGAGAAGGGGTCATTACAATAGTGGTATCAGAGCCTTAGGTTGTAACACACCAATTTTCAACTGGACTTTCGTTCACGTGTTATCTCACGTGTGGATCGTCGCCCTTGAAAATCGAGATGCTACTTGAAAATTTTGTTCTGTCAAAATCTTTTTCTTTAAAATTTAGTTCATAATCATTAGTTCTCAAGTCAATGTCTATATGAATGTTTTATACAAAACCCAAAGATCAAAATAATTTCTCAATACATTCACCGGATTTCTTAAGATAATTCATAAACAATGCAGCGGAATAACTTAAAAGACCATTATTAAAACCAAAATTGTTAAACAAGAAAAATCATTTAAAGATAAAATAAACCAAAGTTCAAATCAACGTAAATACATTAAAACAATTCAGTAAAAATACATAAAACATGACCTCCAAGTCTCCTATCCCGGACAACCTCCCCAATGAGGCATCCACTTAAACTGTGAGTCTTCTGATGTAAGTTAACATACTCTACGTCCATATGTACCTGAAAAATAAAGTGGGAGTGAGTTTGAAAGCGCAGTGGATAGTTCCTATACATCACACGTATTATACAGACCCAATTCAAAACATTTCAAACACTTTCAAACATTAGGCGTTTCAAACATTTATTTGGTTTAGTTATAGTCTAAGACCGGAAGAGGGTTGAGATGCCTTTCGGTATTCTCTGTGATCCAATCTAATCGTAATCATAGAGGCCTCAGACACTGGTACCATTTAAAATCAGTCATATCTCAGTATCATAGCCTAAGAGAGAGTACTTATCATGAATTGTACCATCTCCCAAAGAATTCAAGCTATCATAGGCAGTTCCGGGTGGGAATACCTATGATCCGCCTTGCGGCTCGACAATTGCACCGGTATGTGGATTCTTAATAAACCATTGTCTTATTTTTGTTTTACAAACAACCTCAAATACATCAATCGTCAAAAAATACACTAGAAAAATAATTGAAATGATGCATGCAAGTTAATATGATAAGATGCATGAGTGAACAATAAAATCTAGAGGCATATGTTCGTAGTCATGCACGCCATATTTGAATAAATCCAAATGCAGGATCATGTCATAAAACTAATTACGCATGGATTAAATAATTCATCATACATCCCACATCATTCACATAAGCCAAACAATTTCAATCAATTTCCTAATAAAATTCTAATAACTTAGAACTATTCAATCAAATGCTTTGAATCTTAAATTTATATAATACATATGAGCAATGAAGTCACGCCCACCTGATTTTGCCATTTTTTAGGGCGACCTTGCTTCCCTTCGAAATCCTCGATAATCAAATCCTCAATCTGTAATTTAACAGTTAATGAGATTCACTAATTTCCTAATTCACATTTAATCTTATTCAAGCTATTCTTAGACTTAAATAATCTCTAAAATAATTATGTAGTCTCAAAATTAATTTCAACAAATTTTAGATTGTTGCTCAATTATAGAATTTTATACATTTCAATTAAAGTAACTTCTAAGTCTCGAATTTCCTCAATTTGAAATTTAAAGCTTCAATAATTTAGTTACAAGTCTTTTCGTATAATTAGATTTCTGATAACTTAATCTTCGCAATTTAAATAAGTTATTAATATTATAGTTAAATTAATTACGAACAAAATAAGACTTCTAAATATTATAAGCTAAGTTTTAAGGCCTAATATTTTAATCTTTTCTTATAAAAGATTTTAAATTTTTAAGGGTGTATTTTTCAAGCTTTCAACTAATCTAATTAATTAGATTATTTTGTCTCTTAACGTTATTCCTCATCTATTCCATATAAAAACTTATTCCCAATTTAAATTAGAATTTTAACAGTGGAATTCTTTTTAACTTGAGTTTCTACCACATTGAACTTCGTGAATTTGTAATATTCATATTTCAACGTTTATTCAAAGTTCACAAAATTTAGCATAATAGTTTTAGCGTAAAATATTTGGTAAGGTTTCAATTTTTCTATGTTTTTCAACTACAAAATTACGAATTTTCTAGTTTCACTTTGCGCATCTAATTCAACTAAATGATTAATTTTGAACTATTTAAAATTTAAAATCAAAAGCTAAAAGTGTTACAAGTTCACACAATTTAGCATAATAGTTTTAGCGTAAAATATTTGGTAAGGTTTCAATTTTTCTATGTTTTTCAACTATAAAATTACGAATTTTCTAGTTTCACTTTGCGCATCTAATTCAACTAAATGATTAATTTTGAACTATTTAAAATTTAAAATCAAAAGCTAAAAGTGTTACACCTTTTCCAAATCTGAGTCCAAAACTAGATGTCGTTCGTCTTCATCCTTGCATGAAGGATGATCAACGACTAACCCAAATTACAACTTCACTGTTACAACTTCATCTTCTGTGCATTCTTGATTTCAATAGTCGTCCAAAATCAGAAATTGAAACCAACGAACCAGATGGCACTTGTTCTAGCTTCTGTTGGACGATCAACGGCTGAAACTAAAACCTAATCATACTCTAACTCCCCATGCTTCAATCTCCCATTTAATGGCTCTTCTTCTATTCATGCTTCACGGACAACAAATATTCCATCCACACCAATTCAAGTCAATGTAACACATCTTCATTGTTCTTCAGTTCCGTTTCCAGCAGCCCACAGAATAGGTTTTGCACACCCACACACACCCATCGCCTTCCTATTTTCTGCTTATTTTTGTTTCTTCATTTTTCTGCTGCCATGCTCCAATTCCTCCCCTGTTCACGTTTCATGGTAACTGTAACCGCACTCACACACACATTTCATCATCACCCCAGTTCTCTGCTCATCTTCCCTGCATGGCATTCTTCTTCATTTTTCACGTCCAACAGCAGCAACAGCCTGGAGCAGCGGCAACAGACGGCAAAACTAGTGAAGCTGGTCTCCTTCCTTCGTCTTCTTTTTCATTCGGCAGCAGTAATAGCCTGCAACCTCTTCTTCATCTTCTCTTCTCTGTTCCTTCTCTTCCCGCAGTGCAGCCGCCAAGCCAGCAGCTTCATCCTTTCTTCTCCTCCTCTATTTGTGACTCCCGGCCAGCAAGCCAACCACCAGAGATCTCTAGTTTCCGTTCTTCATCTTCTTCCCAACAAAACATCACTCCCCTGTACCGTTTCTTACTCTGTCTCTGGTGTTAACCCAGATTTTTGAACTCCTCAACCAAGCAGATCACGGCCATGACTGCAACTGAACTGTTGCTCATCCTTCCTCTGTTTCCGTCCGCCCAGCAGCACAACTTCCTCATCTTCAACTCAGCAGTAGCTGATCTTTCCTCCACTTCCATTACGAGAAACAGCAGCTCAATTCCTCCCCTCTATTCCACAGTAGACAGCAGCAGCAACGCAGCAACAGAGCATCGTTGCTCTGTTTCCTCCCTTCCCTCTGTTCACACACGAACACACACCAGCGACCGAAACCACAACCCATAGCTTCTTCTAGTCTTGTAGCAGCATCAATAACACACCCCATAGCAACCTCCTCTTCTTCCTCTTCTCGTTCAGCGGCGACAGCAGCAGCAGCTGCCATGGCAGCAATAGAATACCATTGCTCTGTTTTATGTTCCTTCTTGGTTCTTCATCGCCATAGCAGCTGCAAAACCAGCACGGTTGGTCTTCCTCTTCTCCTGTTCGTGCAAACTCAGAGCAATAGCAGCCCACAACTCCTCCTTCATTGGCCGTCTTGCTTTTGGTCCCCAAACCAGAGCACCAACTTCATCTTCTCTGTCTCCGTTCCAAGTGGTTGCTGCTTTTCGTCTTCATGCTTCACAACCCCCGGTAGCAGCAGAAATTTTTCTTCTTCTTCAAGTGAATCACGCCACTTAGACATTGCATTAGCTTCTCCCTCAATCTTCTGTTGTTCGGATAATTCGAGACTCCCACTCGGCACTCTTCTTCGATTTTCTTCTCTTCCACCGCCCATTCAACCAGGTAATTCTGGTTGTCCCTCAAATAATCTATTATATATGTATATATATTACAATCACATTAAACTTGTTATATACTTATAACTATATACTTATAATGAAATTTCTTGTTCATTTTAATTTTTCTATTATATGTATAATTATTTCCGAATCATCAATATGTTCTCACTTCGCAATTACTATTTTTTTCCATAAAATTTTCAAACACTACCTTTCATCATATATATGTTATATTATTATTATTATTATTATCTTATTATCTTTCTCTTTCTTTTTTTCTAGCTAAATCAATTAATATCGATTTTAATTTATTATTTTATTTTATTTTATACCTACTCACAACGTGTCACGATCATAGAGTTACAGGGTGTTACATAGGTTTACAAGCCTTTGGAAGGAAAATAGACTAATATATTATTGTGTGGGTAGCTAAATCTGGGTTATAAAGTTGTTGG
>JAJIYU010006435.1:0-20649 GCA_030144865.1 Tinospora cordifolia
TCTTGGGATGAGTTGAATTGTGAGCATGGGGGGTTTATATAGGTTTCAAAAGTGTATAGAATGACAAGTTTGTGGTGTTCTCATTGTAAGAAACTTGCCAATTCTTCAAAAATTTCGTGCCCCCAAGAGTATAGGAGAATAACAAGTGTATTTGGGCAATTTTTGGAATTTAGAAACCATTTTTTTAGATTTTTGGAAACATTTTTATTGATTTTATTTGGATTTTTCGTTTTTATTTCGAAGCATTCGATCCAGGCCGTCGGATCGTTCTTGATCGCAGCGGTAGATCACAGATCGTGCAGGTTCGATCTGGGCTATTGGATTTTTCTCGAGCGCGGCGTTCAGTTCGCGATCGATCGGAACGCGTCTTTCTGGGTCGTCGGATACGCATCGATCGCGGTGTGCGGATCTCGATCGCGATCAACGAATTCCGTCTGGGCCGTCGGATGATCCTCAATGGTGGTGTGTTTGCAATCTCCAACTGCGCCTCTGATCTGGCCCGTTGGATATTCCTCAATCACAGCACGTTCGCGATCAACGAGTGAGCTATGAGCCGTTGGATCTGATGGATTGAACGTGGGTAGTTGGATTTTGCTAATTTGGTGCATCCAGGCGCCAGTTTTGGTTTGATCTCGTTCGTTGGATCTGGCAGATTGTTCGTGGATCGTTGGATTTCAGTGATTCGGTGCATCCGGGTGTATGGTGCGGTTTTGATTGCGACCGTGAGATCTTAGATCATGCGGATGATGTATTTCTGGTCGTTGGATGCAGTTTCTAATACGAAAATCACTTTTTAAGGTTGCTATTATCCGAATTTTGCTAATTATACACTTTCTAATTGGTGAAAACTTGGTTTTATTGCAATAATCATTCTATTTTATGGACTTACTAATATTTTTCCCTTTTTAATTATTTAATATTGTATTTATTAGATATTTTCTATTTCTTTAATATTGCCAACAATTAATAATCCTTATTTCTCTATTTTCTTATTTCTTTATTTGCCTATATATTTTATATTCCTTTCATTTTTTATGTAATTATAAATTGATACTTATATAATGTTATACTTATTTTTGATAAATATAAGCATACTTCATTTTTATTCAATTATGTATATTTTTACATATTCTTATAACATGTAGTATTTAACATGCCTATTATATTCTCACACAATTTACCCTATAAATATATGTCTACACACACACACACACACACACACACACACACACACACACACATATATATATATTCCTATTCTTTATTTCTTAATAAATGAAAGCAACTCTTTAAATTTCATAATTAATTCTATTTAATTAATATTTCCATTAACACACTTTCATTTGCTTTAGAATTTTTTTTCAATGAATTTTTATTTCATTAATAACTTTTGTTGACAAAATTTTGAGATATTACAGTTCCTAACATGCTTCCAAAGTATGCAAAGCAGAGCTCTTAGAAGGAAAAGTAAATATGAAATTAAAAGAAACTAACAACAACTAAACCTAATGTGTCAAAGCGTTTAGCACCCCCAAACTTGAATGGTTACTTGTCTTCAAGAGCACATTGATTCTCATAATTGGGAGAGTACACATCACGACATGCATTCAAAAATATAGAAATTAGTCTGGAGATCATAGGGATTCTAAACATATGCATTACTGATAAAGAGAGTCAACACATCAAAAATAATTATGCACTGTTTATACAAGTCAAGTTCAAAGCAAACAGAGACAAGGAAAAAGAAAAAAAAAATTAAAAATTAAAAATCCTCTCCAAAGACCTCCGCCTTGGTGATGTAGTCGTTCTCGTCCCCTCCATCATCATCATCATTACCATCATCATCATCCTCATCATCAACAACTGGTGGAGTCGGAGGGGCTGAAAGCGCACAACACGTCATAGACATCAGGGCATGCAACAGGTAAGAAGAGGATTGGCTTGTGCCATGGTCGGATCGGTGCGATGTAACCACTGGGTGATATAGGCCATCCAATGCATCATAGCGTGATGATCAGAGGGTGGTATACTTGATGCTGATAGCTCAATAGCAATCGAAGAGGAAGGTGGCACGCCAGTAGAAGGAGCAAGAGCTGCTGTAGTGCTGGCTGGGTCAGTTTGTGATTATGGGGACTCTGTAGAGGCCCTGCGCCTCTTAGCTGGAGTGGAGGTGAACATCTTTACTGCAATGTGGTCTTTCATCTTTCACAGGGGTTCACTTCGCTCGCAAACTATCCCAGCTCTTCTGCACAGCTGTAATGAGGGCAGGATGGGTAGTCCTGTGTTGGTCTTGTCTATGGCAGACCGAATGGAACTGGAGATGATTGTCCTACATTGATTGGGAACTCTTTCATGATGTAATACACCAACATTGCCCTCTTTACGGTTACCCTGTTAATGGCCAATGAGGAAGAAGGTTAGTGCAAACCAAATACAACCAAACCTTGGTAGATGTCTGAAACATGGTTTACACAAGGTTGATATGCCTATCATTGTAACAAATCCAGGTAGCACCGTCAACACAAAGAGTCCTCAGTACGTCATTCGGATCGAAGTGGGGTAGTACAGTGTAGTACTCATTTGGTGAGTCTGCGGGAAGACCGTATACTTCATTAATAGTAGCAGGTCTGAATTGGACCCACTTCCCGCAAACCCATACTATAGTGCCCTCTCTGTCAGCTGCATTGGCATAAAACTCTTGGACCAAAGGGATGACTATCATAGATGGGGCCTGAATTAGCCATTCCCAATGGCGAGCAGCAACTACTGCATCTATGCCAATGTCACACTCCTCTTGCATCAAAATAATACCCATTTTGGAATAATTAGAATGGATAAGATTGAACCGCTGTTTGGCTGCAGTAGTTTGAAATTGGGCTATGTCCGCAGGAGGTGGAGGCAGTGCTGGTTGCTGCCCTTTAGAAGTAGGATGTTTCATTCGAGGAGGCCTGCAACAATAAAATTAGTAGGCAAGGAAAACTTCAATTCATATAAAAGAATGTGACTATTGAAACAAGACAAATCTCACATGTCTTCTAGAAAAATAGTTACTTAAAATAGTTCTAGACAAATCAAAGTGTTTTAGTCCAAAGATCCAATAGCCAAAACATCAAAAACATCCATCAAGAACATCAAAATGCAGATATCCCATCAAAAACATCCAAGTGCCATAGTATTGCATATTAAATCCAAATATCAAACAAAATAGCCCTTAACTAATTCAAATAAGGGAAATAATAGCCTAAAGTAAGCATCCACAATGAGTTTGCAAATCCTTTGCTTCCAAAAGTTTTAGCAATCATTCAAAAATGGCATGAATGAAGAGGAATTTGAAAAGCTCTGAGCAAAATAAGTAATTTCAATCATGAATAGTGACATCTAAATCCTAAAACTTTCCTAAGTATGCGATTTAAACAAGAAAACAATGGAATCTAAAGTAAAAACACTTACATTGATGGTGAGAAAGGGAAGGGCACTCTGAGATTCACAAGAGAAATGAACAGTCACAGAGAAAACTCAAGAATTTTCAGAACAGAATGCAGAAAATGACCATGATCTATCTTAAAAAAGACGCGATTATCGTGGTCGGTGCTTTATGGACCGCGTTAATTGCGTGAAATGTGGAATTTCACATTTCTAAGCTTTCTGCCAACTGTGGTACCCAGTGTTGTATAACACTATGGACTGCGGTACACGTAAGAGTGCAAAATCATTCATTCTGGTTACCACGGTACACAGAAGTGTACACTTCTATTGACCGTAGTAATTTCATGTATGTTCTAAGTGTATCTTCTGGTGACTGCGGTGCATAGAATATATCATTCTATGGACCGCGGTAATTTCACGAGTGAACTATTTTATTCATTCTGTAGACTGTAGTACATAGAATATGGTGTTCTGTGGACCGCGGAAGGCAGAGTAAAAATTGCCTTCCCTCTTCTTTCTTTTACTAAGTCTTAAGCCCTATGATACTGAGAACCAATTGAATCAAGTTGTTAAGACCTACATGCATCATAGAGAAATGAAATAAGAAATAGAAACAACATGAACGCAACAAAATAGAAATTAGTAGTGGGTTGCCTTCCACTCAGCGCCGTATTTAATGTCATTAGCTCGACAAGGATACAATGTTTCAGTCCTTAAGTTCTGCCATCTCCATCGTTTATTTTGGTCCTCCATAAAATATCTTTAATCTTTGACCGTTGACTTTGAATTTATGGTCGTCTAACAAGCTTTGCACTTCCACTATACCATATGGGAACACTTGTGTAACTAGGAAAGGTCTTGACCAACGGAACTTGAGTTTTCCAAGAAACAATCGGAGTTGAGAGTTGAACAATAGCACTTGTTGGCTGGGTTTGAACTCCTTGTCGATGAGTTTTTCATGCCATCTCTTTGTCATTTCTCTGTAGATAATGTTATTCTCAAAAGCATCATGTTGAAACTCCCCAAGTTCTATGAGTTGAAGTAGATGGTTCTCTTCGCAAGCCTTTGCATCAAAATTCAACTTCTTTATTGCCTAGTAAGCCCTATGCTCTAAATCACAAGGTAGGTGTCAGGATTTTCCATACAACAACTGATATGGAGACATGCCAACGGGAGTCTTCAAGGCTAGCTGGTATGCCCACAATGCATCATCCAGTTTCAGAGCCCAATCCTTACGGTTTGTTCCAACTGTCTGTTGTAATATTGCCTTGATATCTCGATTAGACACTTCAGCTTGTTCATTCGTTTGCGGATGATAAGGCAAGGCAACCTTGTGTCGCACTCCATATTTGATGAGAAGGTTGTTAAAGATTTTATTGCAGAAGTGTGTACCTTTATCACTCACAATTGCTCTAAGGGTGCCAAAACGAAAAAAGATGTTGCGAGAAAGAAACTTCAACACAACTCTGGCATCATTCTTGGATGTGGCCACTGATTCGACCCATTTAGAAACATAATCAACAACAAACAGTATATATTATTTTCCATCCAATGGTGGGAAAGGTCCCATGAAGTCTATTCCCCAAATATCAAACAATTCGATTTCGACAAAAGATGTAAAAGGCATCCCATTTTTCCTTGAGATGTTGCCTTGTTTCTGGCACACTTCACATGTCTTCACAAATTGATAAGTGTCCTTTAGCATACTCAACCAATAGAATCCGCTCTCAGAGAACACGCCTCACTGTACGTTGATGATTGTAATAACCACTATACGGTGAAACATGGCAGTCATGAAGGACATTGTTAAATTTTGCTTTTGGAATGCAATGGTGAATCACTTTATTAGCGCATCTCCAGTAGAGAAAAGGATCATCCCAAAGGTAGAACTTGCTTTCATGTATGAAGCGCTTGAGGTGGCTGTGGGACAAATCTGGTGGGGTAGCACCCATAACGTTATAATTGACAAAATCTGCATACCATGGTGCATTGTCACTAATATTCAAAAGGTGTTCATCAGGAAAGACTTCTACTATGCTCCTTGGATCTTTAGCTGCTTCATTGGATAGGCGAGACAAGTGATCTGCCACCACATTCTTTGTACCTTTTTTATCTATCACCTTTATATCAAACTCTTGCAGCAACAAAATCCATCTTATCAGTCTAGGCTTCGCATCCTTTTTTGTGAAGAGCTGATGAATAGCGGCATGATCAGTAAAAACCTTGACATGGGAACCGAAAATGTATGACCGAAACTTGTCACATGTAAAGACAACAACTAACAACTCTTTTTCAGTGGTAGTATAATTCTTTTGAGCATCATCTAATGTTTTACTTGCATAGTATATAGCTCTGAACATCCTATCACGTCTTTGTCCCAATACAACTCCCACAACATAATTGCTAGCATCGCACATTATCTCAAAAGTTTCTCCCCAAACTGGCGTAGACATAATAGGAGCGAATATTAGAGCCTTCTTTAGTGTATTGAAGGCTTCAACACGTTCAACTATGAATTTGAATCTGGCTTCCTTCTCAAGCAAACTGCACAATGGTCGAGTGATTTGAGAGAAATTATTAATAAATCTGCGATAAAAACTATTGTGCCCTAAGAAGCTACGCACTTCTCGAACAGAAGTTGGGGGTGCCAACTTTTCAATGACTTGGATTTTTGCTTGGTCAAAGTCAAGACCATTAACAGAAACCTTGTGGCCTAAAATAATGCCTTCTCAAACCATGCAATGACACTTCTTCCAGTTGAGAACCAAGTTCTTTTCCTCACAACAAAACAAAACTTTTTCCAGATTATGCAAACATCCACCAAATGTAGCACCAAACACAGAAAAATCGTCCATAAACACTTCCATGTTATCTTCAATCATATCTGCAAAAATTGCCATCATACATCTCTGAAAAGTGGCTGGTGCATTGCACAAACCAAACGACATCCTCTGAAATGCATAAGTCCCATATGGACAAGTGAAGGTGGTCTTCTCTTGATCCGCTGGTGCAATGACTATTTGATTGTACCCAGAGTTACCATCTAAGAAACAATAAAAGTTATATCCAACAATCTTATCTAGCATTTGATCCACAAAGGGCAAAGAAAAATGATCCTTCCGGGTAGCTTTATTCAATTTTCTATAATCAATGCACACATGCCACCGGTAGTTGTCCTGGAAGCCATTTTCTCTTATTTCTCATTTGTGACCACGGTGATCCCTCCTTTCTTAGTCACAACATGAATGGGGCTAACCCACTGTGAATCTAAAATGACATAAATAATGCCTGCATTCAACCATTTCATTACCTCCTTCTTCACCAATTCCTTCATGATTGGGTTAAGTCTTCACTGGTACTCCATTGTAGTCTTATGTGAGTCTTCCATTAAAATCTTGTGCATGCAAATGGCTGGACTTATACCCTTTATATCTTCAATTGTCCATCCGATAGTAGCCTTGTGATCATTCAACAAATGTAACAACTTCTCTTCTTGGACAGAGGTTAACGAAGAGTAAATGATAACTGGTAGGGACCATGCTTCATACAAATAAGTATATTTCAGATGTTCAGGAAGCGATTTCAAATCAATGGCCCTAGAAATATCTTGAAAATCTTCAGTTGATGAGTATCAAACAACGGATCATGTAAACTGTTAAGCTTTGGTGGGTATGCTTCTAAGGCTAGCATAATCAGCTTCTCATCTTCGAACATAGGTTGGGGAAAGGAAATTGAATAGGAAATACATCCAACCAAATCATCTTAGGAGCTCAATTCATCTACAACCTCAACAATGCAAGAATTGATGACTTTTACCCTTTTGCATTCATACATGTCACTGGAGTAGTTCATAGCTTTGTATAGATTGAAAACAACTTTTTCTTCATTCACTCTAAAGGTCAGCTCTCCCTTATGTACATCTATCAGTGCATGACCTATAGCTAAGAATGGTCTCCCAAGGATAAGCGGTATCTCATAGTCTTTTTCCATGTCCAAAACCACAAAGTCAACTGGAAAGATGAATTTATCCACCTTTACTAAAACATCTTCAATAATACCCTTTGGATATGTCAAAGATCTACTTGCTAGCTGAAGAGTAACTGTGGTTGGCTCAATTTTTGACATTCCTAACCTCTTACACACTGATAAGGACATGAGATTTATGCTGGCCCCTAGATCACAAAGTGCCTTCTCAAAGATTTTAGATCCAACGTTGCATGGTATAGTGAAACTGCCCAAATCTTTCAATTTCTGAGGAAGTTTCTTTTGGAGGATTGCACTACATTCTTCAGTATGCTTCATAATTTCAAAGTCTTCTAATTTCCTCTTTTTAGAGATGATCTCCTTCATAAATTTTGCATAATTGGGCATTTGCTATAGAACTTTTGTAGAGGGGATGTTGATATAAATCTTCTTGAACATTTTCAGAAATTTGGCAAATTGTTCATCCAACTTCTTCTTTTGGAACCTTTGAGGGAATGACAATGACGGAGGGGCTACAACCTTACCATCTTGAATGACACTCCCCTTGGTTTTCCCTTGTGATTTAGGAGACACTTTATGTTGTATAGCTGGTTGTTTGGCAACATCCTTCTCATAAATATCAACATCTTCAACTTCAATGGATGGCCTAGCTAGATGGGATGGGCTTGCTACCTCTTTCCCACTTCTAGTTATCACCACCTTGCAGCTCTCCTTTGGATTGACTTGAGTATCACTTGGAAATGAACTATGTTGCTGGTTTGACACTATTTGTGCCAACTATCCCACTTGAGTTTCTAAGCTTTTAACTGTAGCATTCATGTTTCCAATTTGGATCTCAATGCCAGAAACTCTACTATCATTCTTGTCTACCCTTCCTGTTCACACCTTAAAGAACCTTGAGTGCATGTTCATCATTTCATCAAGCTTGTCTTCCAAGGATGGCTTTTTGTCTTATAAAGGTTGTTGTAGCACAAATTCGGGTCGAAGTTGGGCATTTTTGTTGTTTGAATATGAAAAGTTCTCATGATTTCTAATTCTCGGATGTAGTACTTTGGAACATTATATCCCCCAACTAGTCCTTAGTAACCATTGAATCTGTTCATAGTATTCAGTTGTTCAATAGAAGCTTCTCCAGAGTAAGATGCCTTATTAGTTTCAGCAATTGACTGCACATGTTGAGTTTGCTGATTCTGGTATTGCCCACTACTATTCTTATCTTTTACCAAGTTCAGTCTACGAGTCATGGCCGCAATTTGGGCATGCAAAACATTAATTTCATCAACCTCATGAATCCCCATTCTTTTGGCCGTTCCTCTCTCTGTACCATGACCATATGCATTTGTTGCCATGTCTTCAATGAGTTGTGTAACATCAGTGGTGGACTTTCCCATCAACGAACCTCCAGTTGCAGAGTCTACCAAAGCTCTAGTTGGTGGTGTGAGTTCGCTATATAACATCTGAATTTGAAGCCAAGGGAGGTATCCATATTGTGCGCATTGCCTCAATAAGTCCTCGAACCTTTCCCAAGCTTCATACGATGATTCAAACTCGGATTGCTTAAAAGAACTAATTTCACCCCATAATTGATATACTTTAGCAGGTGTGAAGTATTTTTGAAGAAATTTTTGTCCCATTTCTTCCAATGTTGTGATACTTCCAGGAAGCAAAGTTTGCAACCAACTTCTAACCTTATACCTTAAGGAGAAAGGGAAAAACCTCGGCCTAAGCTAGTTTTTTGTCACTCCATTCATCTTGACTATATCACAAATCTTCATGAATGAATTGAGATGAGATATAGGATCTTCAATTGCTAAATTTCCAAACTATTGCTACTGCACCATTGTAATTAAGGATGGCTTCAGCTCAAAGTTATTTGCATTTATCGGTGTCCTTGCTATGTCGGAGTAATTATTATTAAGGATTGGTTTGAAGAAATCTCTTAAAGGTGCTTCCCTATGTTGTGCTTCTCTATTGTTTCCCACACGGAAGCTCCACTATCAGCCATAGTTGATACTCGCCCTTGAGCTTCCCACCAAATCTGATTTATGGTTTTGAACAAATCTGGATCATAAGGGTCACAAGGACATTTACTCATGCAATCCTGAAATACCGAAAACAAACACAAGATCAAATGTATTCAATGAATTTTAATAAATCTGGAAAGCAATCAATTAAAAGTGAAATAAAAATAAAATTTCCTTAACTAAAACTAGACCAAGTTCAATTAGTTTTAAGATATTTAACACTGATTCTTCGACAACGGCACCAAAAACTTGTTGCCAACCCTGCAAGTATACAGGTTGGCACTAGTAATAACCAGTGAGTTCGGATATCGTCCTCAGGGAATGGAATTCACTTAAGTATCTCAAATCCCAATTTAATATTAGCTTTCATTTTATCAAGACTCTGATGAAGGTTGAATTGTTAATTTCTGAATAAGAACCTAAACTATTAAAAGCAGTAAATTCTATTTTCAAAAACTATGTGGAAAGACTGTTTAGGATAGTAAACTTTGTTGTATGTCCTGTGATTCTTATTTCAGTTTATGAAATTACTATACTATGAGTCATAGAACCTGTAATTGAAACCCTCTGCTTGAGCCGTCACAATCGAGAATTTTTGAATTAGGTATGTTTAGACTCTAATCCCCTTTTCTATTTATAGGCCCACACTAAAAAAACCCTAAAAATATGGGAAACCCAATAATTAATCGTGGTACCATGGTTAGTGACCGCGGTCAGCATCACCCTTTAATAAAAAGTCGGATTTCCTCCATTTTGTATACCGCGGTCAGCTTGTTCTTCATTCGGATCACATTCTAGTTATCACAGTCACTGGACCACCAACCGCAATAGCCACTGAGTTATTTCTTTTCTTTGTCTTCCTTCGGCTACTTCGGTCGTTAGTTATCCTACAGTGGTAATTTGTTGCTTTTCCTTTGATTTTCACTTCTCTTTGCCTCTACATGATGCAATTCTCTTTTGGCTTCATCCTGCACCACATTAGAAATCCTTCCCCAGACATCATTTTCTCATAGAAACACTACAAATCATGAAAACAATGCTAAAATGTAATGACATGCAATTCCATAATCTAGATGCTCATGCTACTAATTATGCACAACTTTGTCTAATTTTCCCTTTATTTCCTATAAAATGTAATAAATCACCTATACTAATGTTAACCTATTATGCAACTAACAAGAACGTTCTACTCGTGGCAGAAGAGGAAGACCACCAAGAGTTGGGGCCAGAGAAGAGGCCAGTGATGAGCTGGTACAGAGAGTTGAGGGCACATTAGTGGCCGATACTCCAATAGGGGTGATGGGCACTGAGGAGATGATTGAGAAGATCATTCAGCAGGCAGTAGAGCAGGTGGTCAAGATACTGCAGCCATCGACGCCATCACCAGCACCTTTCGAGCCACTAGTGCAGTCGGTAGTATAGCCTTAGACCCAGCAGGAGGCTGTGACCATAGCCATAGTGCCACATAGGAGATCAGTCGGCTATGATAAGGAGCAGGGAGACTTACTGATCGAGTTTCAGAAGCTATGGCCGAGTACATTCAAGGGGATGACTGATCATTTTGTTGCGGGCAGGTGGTTTATAGAAATGAACAAGCACTTGAATGTAATGGGGGTGACTAGGCCTAGGAGAGTGGCACTTGCTGTTCATCAACTAGTTGGTTTAGCGTATCATTGGTGGGAGTTGATAGTGAATGACCCATTATTGATGAGTCTACCTTGGCGTGGGAAGAGTTTAAGACTATATT
This sequence comes from Tinospora cordifolia, assembly GCA_030144865.1. NCBI lineage: Eukaryota > Viridiplantae > Streptophyta > Magnoliopsida > Ranunculales > Menispermaceae > Tinospora > Tinospora cordifolia. Next base: position 11,182 of record JAJIYU010006435.1, read on the forward strand.
TTATGACACATTCTTTTCCATGACGAAGACCGAGTAGCTGCAGTTTGATTTTATTAGATTGACACAGAGTGAACATGACTATAGCTGAGTATGAGCAGAAAATTAGAAAATTGTTGAGGTTTGCTCTAGAGCTGGTAATTGGATGAGCAGTCTAAGGCAGATCATTTCACAAAGGACTTAATGTAATAACTCATAATTTTGTCAACAAAGAATTATTAATGAAATAAAATTCATTGAGAAAAAAATTTTTAAAATATTGGAGGCAAATGAAACCTTAGTATCAAGATGATCTAACTAATGATATAAGGTTAGTGGAACTATCAAATATTAATTAAATAATTTATAATTATGCGAGTAGTGGAACAATTATGGAATTAATTATCCAATATAAAGTAAGTAAAGTGAATTATGTAATTATTCGTACCCTTTGAAAATAAAAATATGAGATAAATACATACAAATGAAGAAATAAAAAATAATATAAAGAAACATAAATTATTAATTGTTGGCAATATTAAAAAAATAGAATAAAAATAAAATAAATACAATATCAAAGAAATAGAAAGGGGAAAAACATTAGCAAGTCAATAAAATGAAAAGACATGTGCAAAAATCCATGTTTACATCAATTAGAAAGTGTATAATTAGCAAATTTCGGATAATAGCAACCTTAGAAAGCAGTTTTGGTAATTAGAAATTGCATTCAACGATCCAAAATCAATCTGTCCGATTCAATGAATGAAATCAAAGCCAAACTAGCGCTCAGGAGCACCGGATCATCAAAATCCAATGGCCCAGAATCAATCCGCTTAATCTAACGGTCGAGATCGTCTTCATTGATCGCGAACAGAGATCCGAACACTACAATCAATGACAACCCAAGGGCCAGGATTCGTGCTCGCGGTAGGATGATCATCTGGTGCTGTACTCGAGGTTCATCCTACGGTGAAGATCAAAATCGCATTGTTAAATCGCGAACGGTGTTGCGCTCGAAGATGATCTGATGGTTCGGATTTGAAACGTTTTCGATCGATCACGATTTAGTGCTTCCACGCTAGTTTCGTTGATCGCGAACGGCCGTGCTGCAATCGAGGCTCATTCGACGGTCGAGATCTGAGGCACCCCTAATCATGTGCCGCGTTCGAGGAAATCTAGCGGTCCGGATCTAATAAGATTTTTGGATGATCGCGAACCGTTGATGCGATTGAGGATCATCAACAGCCCAGAATTCATGCTTCGATTAAAACCAAGTAAATAATGAAAAAAATTCAAAAAAATCTGAAAAAATTGTTTCTAAATTCCAAAAAAGTTATTCAAATACACTTGTTATTTTCCTATGCTTGGGGGGCACAAAATTTTGAATAATTGGCAAGTTTCCTACAAGGAGAACACCAAAAACTTACCAATCTATGTCATCTTAAACTCTATATAAAGGATCCCTAGTGCTCTCATTGTTTTCATCCCAAATCAAGAGCATATTAATCCCTCTTGACTCTCTCTAGCCTTCTTCTTGGCAATCTCTTCAGTTCTTGAGTGATTTTGAACTGTTCTTGAGTGTTTTTGAGAGTTCTTGAGTGTTTGGAAGCCTTGAAGTAATGAAACTCTGTCGTATTTCAGAGGTGTGCAGAAGAGACTTATTTAAAGTGGAAGTGATTTTTTAACACCCCTTTTTCTTATTCAAATTACTAGCATATTTATTGTTTATTTGACTTTTGAAATCAAAATAATTTATGCTCTAGTATTCTAAAACATATTTCAGTTTCATATTCAATTCTTGTTCGAATTTTTGCATTCATAGTGATCATCCCATGTTTAGTATCATGCTTAGGTTTTATTTCAAGGAATGATGTATGATTATGAATGTTCCATGATTTGATTTCCATAATGCTTATATTCTGAATTTTATTGATCTTAGTTTCATATTTTGAAGTTTAATTGATGATTCAAGAATTAATAAAAGAAGATGGTAAAAATAACCATGTACCATCATAGTAAACATGTGGGTTGCTATGGATGTTCTTTTCATATGATTAGTTCATATGGTTTTAAGATCAAAGTACTTGATTGGTGGGTAAGTTCCCTTGAAGTCCAAGAGTCCAATGAAATTGGCTAAGAAAAGTTATATTTCACTCTAAGGAGATACTTTGTTAAGAACGTCAAGGGCTTAAAAACCCTTTTGGTCTAAAATCTCAACTTTAAACAAAAATGTTGTTGAAACGCCTAATGTATGCAAGTGTTTGAAATATGAATGTGTTATTAGTTTGAATTTGAAAAATGGATGTTTGAAAAAGATTCACTGAGCTTTGTGTTCACCCCTTCCTCTTCTTTTTTAGAAAATTAAATTATGAAGACCATGGAATTTGGATTTTATCAAGTTTCTATTTTTTAAAGTTTCTTTTTAATATAAGGGCATAGTGCCCAATTTTGAATAAGTCTTCTGCTGAAATTTTATTTTATTTTAGAGGTTATGAATTTCTTTTGATCAACAATGTAATAGTTTACATTATAAAGTTATGTACTTTCTTTTTATGAATAAAGAAGTTGAATTTTTCTTTATCTTTAATTGCCTTGATTTTATTGAATGATATTAGTATTCTTGAATCTATTCTAAGGCGTGAGGTATTGAAAAATAGAAAGTCAAGTGTGTGTCACTTGTAAAGTAACACTGGCCCGACTCGCCAAATGGTTAAGTCCATTGTCAAAGAATGATGGTTATGTCCAATGCTCAATGAATGTGGGGGTTGGGGTGTTACACTTGAAGGTGGAGATTCACAATATTATAGCGCCCCTGAGACTAAAGATGTTGAGAGAGACAGTGGTAAGAGCTCAGATGGTAGAGAGTGACTTAGAGTATGAGCAGTCATTGAAGAATAGGTAGAAGAGAGCACTACCTGAGCAGACTGTAGGAGCTCCGCAAAAGAGATAGAGTAGACCAAAGGCATCTAAAACACCTATTACTCAAAACAAGACACAAATGACTACCAGACAACAGCCTCAGCAGGCTAGGCCTACTTATTTGAGTCCAGATCAGAAGGAGGAAGCCAAGAGGATGGGATTGTGTTTTAGATGTAATTAGAAGGGTCATTATGCTCAAGATTATCCGACTAGACCATCGGCTTCAGTTCTTCAGCAACCACAAACTGGTGGCCAGAGTAGTCGTCCAACACAGAAGAATAAGCAACCAAGAACCTAGCCACAACAGACTAATCAGGTCTAGCTCTATGCAACAGATTTCAGACATATCGCACTCCTATAGTGGAAGGTATATTTTTGTTGTTTGGTGTTGCTGTGAATATCTTGTTTGATTATGGTGCTACGAGGTCATTTATTTCTAAGGATATAGTAGATAGGCTACAATTGGTAACCAATCCATTGGTTAAGGCTTTGGAGGTGACTACACCGATAGGTGTTTTAGTGAGTTCGAGGAAGTCTTGTAGATGCAAACTAACCTTGGGAGATCGACTAATTGTAGCTGATTTTTGTGTGCTAAATTTTGGAGGATACGATGTGATATTGGGTATGGATTGGTTGACCCAATATCAGACGCAGATTGATTGTTAGAGACGAAGGGTAACAATCATATTGCCATCTGGTGTGATCCTGAAAATAGATGGGAATTTAGAAAAATTGTCGAGGAGTCCGATGTTAGCGATGTTTTATGCCATCAGACAGAATGAAGACTTCAGACAAATATTAGAGGAGGATGCAAGTAAACACAAGGATAGTCAAGATATTTTAGTAGTTCGGGAATATGCAAATGTGTTTCTAGACGAGTTACTAGGACTACCAGTGCACAGACAGGTAGAGTTCAAGATAGAACTGTATTCGGGTACCAATCCCATCACCATTTCGCCAAATAGGATGGCACCAGTTGAGTTGATTGAGATGAAGACTCAGTTGAACGTGTTTCTGGCAAAAAGGTTTATCAGACTTAACGAGTCGCCATGGGGAGCTCCGGTCCTGTTTGAGAAGAAGAAAGAGGGATCCATGAGGTTTTGTGTAGATTATAGGAAGTTGAATTATGTCACAATCAAGAACAAATACCTACTGCCCAGAATTGATGACCTCTTCAACCAACAGAGAGGAGCTTCACAGTTTTCCAAGATAGATCTGAGGTCAGGGTACCATCAGTTGAGGATTTATGAGATAGATATCCCAAAGACAGCCTTTGGGACCTGATACAAACATTTTGAGTTCACTATGATGCCATTCAGGTTGAATAATGCTCTAGCAGTGTTTACGGATTTGATGAATAGAGTCTTTAGCCAATATTTAGATCAGTTTGTTATAGTTTTTGTTGATGACATTCTGATCTACTCTCGATCAGATGTTGAGCATGAGCAGCACTTGCACATTGTACTAGAGACACTTAGGAGGAATAAGTTGTTTGTCAAATTCATTAAGTGCGAATTTGGGATGAACAAGGTCAAGTTTCTTGGCCATGTTGTCTCAAGTAAAGGTATATTGTGGACCTAGAGAAAGTAGAGGCAGTATCCAATTGGAAACAACCCACGACTGGTACAGAGATTAGAAGTTTCCTTGGGTTGGTAGGATATTACCGCAGGTTTATCAAGGATTTATCAAAACTAATTGGTCTAATGACAAAGCTGACCAGAAAGGGAGAGAAGTTCATTTGGGATGACACATGTGAGCAGTCGTTCCAAGAGTTGAAGAAAAGATTAACCACAACACCAGTATTAGTGAACCTGTTCCTGGAGTAAGGTACACCCTTTATACAAACGCTTCGCTAAGCAGTTTGGGTGCGGTACTGATGCAAGAGGGACAAGTTGTGTCATATGCATCTAGGCAGTTGAAGCCTCATGAGTAGAACTACCCCACACATGATCTGGAGTTGGCAGCCATCGTGTTTGCACTGAAGATATGGAGGCACTATCTTTATGGCAAGAGTTTTGATCTGTACTCGAACCATAAGAGCCTCAAGTATATCCATCTATACCCAGAAAAAACTAAAACTTCAACACAGGAGGTGGTTAGAGTTCCTAAACGATTATGATTTCAACTGCATTACCATCCGAGAAAGGCTAACGTAGTAGCGAATGCACTCAGTAGAAAGTCCAGTAAGAGGGATGTAGAGATTGGCCAGATGTACCAGTTGATCAGTGCATATAACCTGGGTGTAGCCATAGATAGAGATCAAGCATACATGTATACTATGACTTGATAGCCAAACTACTACACCGAATCAGAGAGGAGCAAAAAATAGATAAGTGGATTACTGATCTAATCAAGGGTCTTAAATAGGGCAACTATACAGACTTTAGAATAGATGCAGAAGGTATACTAAGATTGGGAAATAGAACATGTGCACTGAGTAAGGGATAGACTAAGGCAACCATATTAGATGAAGCCCATGAGACTAAGTATATTATGCATCCAGGTGGTGACAAAATGTATCAGAATCTTAGGAAGATGTACTAGTGGCATGGTATGAAGAGAGACATAACCCGGTATGTCTCTAGATGTATGACATGTCAGCAGGTGAAGGCTGAGCATAGGAAACCATTAGGTTTGTTGCAGCCACTTTTGATTCTAGAATGAAAGTGGGATAGTATCACGATGGATTTTGTTAGCAGCCTTTCGAAAAGTCAGAAAGGAAAAGATAAAGTTTGGGTAATTGTAGATCGACTGACAAAAGTAGCCCATTTCTTGCTGATTCGATCTACAGATTCAGTGAGTAAGTTGGTGGAATTGTACGTCTAAGAGATTGTTAGATTGCATGGTGTTCCCAAGACTATCATGTTAAACAGAGATTCCAGATTCACGTTTCAGTTCTGGCAGAGTTTACAGAAGGAACTTGGGAGTAGCCTTACTATGAGAACAACTTTTCACCCTCAGACGAATGGACAATCTGAGAGGGTCATTCAGGTGTTAAAAGACATGTTAAGAGTGTGCTCTTGATTTCAAGGGCAATTGGAGCAAGTATCTACATTTGTCAGAGTTCGCCTATAATAATAGTTGCCAGGCAAGCACAGGCATGGCTCCATTTGAGGAGCTCTATGGTAGACCCTACAGATTACCATCATGTTGGGCAGATTTCGAAGACCAAGTGTTTACTGGCCTAGAGATGATTGAGGAAATGAATGTGCAGATCAAGCAGATTCAGAAGAGGCTAGCTACAACACAGAGTAGATAGAAGAGCTACATTGATAGAAGACGGAAACCCTTAGAATTCCAACTGGGAGATAGAGTTTTTCTGAAGATCAGCCCTCAAAAAGGGATCAGATGGTTTGGAGTCAAAGGGAAGCTAGTGCCAAAATTCATAGGTCCATTCGAGATCATTACATAGATTGGTGAGTGTGCTCATGAGCTAAATCTGCCGAATAATATGTCATCGATCCACAATGTGTTCCATGTTTTGATGCTACAGAAGTACGAGCCAGATCCATTGCATGTTATACATTGGGACGACATCGTACTTTGAAACGATGCTACTTATGAAGAACCACTTGTCAGAATCCTTGATTGTAAGGTGCAAAGTCTCAGGACCAAGGTCATTCCCCTGGTCAAGGTCTTGTGGAGGCATCAGAACCTAGAGGAGATGACTTGGGAGCTAGAGAGTGAGATGCAGAGGAAGTACCCAGATCTCTTGGCTAGGCACTATTGATCAGATGCATTATACAGGTACTTCTCATTTAAATTTCGAGGATGAAATTTCTTTTAAAAGGGGTAGATTGTAACCTCTCGAAATTTTTAAATGCGTACACATTGAAAATGAATTTTTTAAAAATTATGAAATAAATGTAAAAAGGGTTTGAAAACATGTTTTAAATGTTTATTATATGGTATTTTATGAAATAAAAAAAATTGGAATGTCGGATAGTGGGGAAAAATTAAAAAAAAAACATTGACAAAAAAAGTCACATTGCTCACTGAAGTGCCAACCTTGGTCATCAGAGGAAAATGAAGAAAAAAAAAGAGGTCACATTGGTGATTGTGGCCACTGAAGTGACGACCACAGTTGTCGTACGATATTTAAAAAATTTTAAGCCCTAATTTTGTCATTTCACTCACAAATTTCTCCAAATCATCCTAGAGCTTTAGAGAGACGATCTAGAGCTGGTTCAAGGAGGATCTAGAGGTTGGAGGTAGTGATTTTAACCTCTCAATCATTTTAGTTCAAGATCTGTGTATTCATTTAGATAAATTATGTAGATTCAGTCTCAGAAACTAGAATTTGAGAGTTCGTGACGCTTCGATCCGGAACCAAGTAAGCTCGGATCTTCTTTCTAAACTAAGAGTTTATCGATTTAAAACTAAATTCTGAAAGTTTTAACTGTTTACTTGCAGTTTTAGAAGGACCCAGAAGAATTTCACCTATTTGGAGGGTTTTTGGAGGTGGAATTCCTTGGATAGATAATAAAACTCGATCCACTCATCCTTTGAAGAAGTGGTCAGTTTTAAATATATTTAATTCTTAGTTTGGAATGTGTTGACAGTAATTTTGCACCTTAATACGGTAAAAAGGGAAATATGGATTTTTAACCCTTTTGATAAAAGGTGGAATTTTATGATGAAAGTGGAATGAATTATATTCGAAGTTAGTGGGTTTGGAGACTCGGAGGAATTGTTTTATTTGATTATATGAAATTTTGGAATTTTGGAATGATCTTGAATTAGTTGAAATTGATATTTGGACTTTATAATTCTTTAGAAATTATTTAAGGTTAAGAATATTTTTGAATGAGATTGAATGTGAGTTAGGAACTTAGAAAAAATTTATTGATTGTTGAATTTCAGATTTTAAAATTTTAGAGTATCGAATATCTCGAGGGAAAGCAAGGTAGCCTGAAGGTCTACAGAATCAAGTGGATGAGACTTACTTGCTCATTAGTATTATGCGAATTTTGGATATTGAACAAGGTGTTTGCTAGTATAGGAATTAGATGCATTTTATGATTGTTTGATATATTTTGGTTTGTTTGTTATGGTTGTTTGCCGAAGATTTTTTTTATTATTCTTATAACATGTTTAAAGCATAGATCAATGCATGATTCTTCAAACAAATATTTTTAATTCGTGTTATGATTTTTCATGGATAGCCCATGTTTTGGAAACGATGCATGTTTTATTTCAATTCATTTAAATTATTATATTGTTGTTATTATGTGAAATGTAATGTGATGAATGACTAAAGAAGATAAATTAAGATTAAGAATTTCAAGTACCAGTGCAAGTCACGAGCTTGAGGCAGATTGAGGTGGCATCTCCAATATGTCACCGCTTGAGATTGACATGCCGCAAGGAGGGTTGTAGGTATCCCCTATGGATAGCTGCCTGCAACAGTGGATTGATCCTTGGATGGTGAGTTGCCTAAGAACTCGATTCTTGGATTGTGGTCCCGAAGGTAATAGTGCATATGGTGTTATCCCCGAATTCGCTCCAGAACCACGAGGGGAATATTGAGAGTTCTATTCCTTCGATCTTAGAGTTACAACAAAACAATTGAATGTTTGAAATACTTAATGTGTGAAAGTGTGTGCTTGTTTGTGGTTTGTATAATGCTAATGATGTATAGGAGAGTTTCATTGGGCTTTTGAGCTTACTCACTTTATTTTTCAGGTATTCGCGGGTGGGGAGCTCAATAATTCACAGAGTGAGTGGCTGGTCTTTTGTCAGGACCTATTATAAAGGTTGTAGTTTTTCTTTTCACTTTATTATTTTGGAGTTGTGTTGTAAATATTGAAAACTAGCTTCTGCCCTATTTTTATTTTGTTTAAACTATTTTATCTATAATTATTTGTTAACTTGCACTTTATTTCAGTATTATGAATACTTGAATTTTTGCTTCAGATACTCTAATTATTTTGAGAATATCTTTCTATTGTTAAATTTTCAGTGACTTGATTTTTGATACTGTCGGGACCCCTTCCCTAAGATGAAGGGCGAACCGACCAGCACAGTGTCCCAACAAACCCGCTCGCAAGCCGAGCTTGCTAAGACACTGTTAAGCCTCAACATACAACATCACATCACACACCATCAGAGTAATCATAAGTAATGCAGAAGAGATCTAACATATGAACACCAATAAAAACTTCATATCTCCAAAACGGGTCATTACACATGTGTAGCAACGGGAGAGACTATTCATTATATACAGGCTATCCTTACCCCTATACATGGTTCTACCTCTCAAAACATAATAACGGAAAGGAAAATACAAAAAAAGTCCTACCCAAAAGAGTAAGAGAGGACAGTCCTACGCAATGACCACTCCCTTGCCCTTATCCACGGCTGAAGAACCTAAAATGTTAGTGTAGTGAGCCTAATTGTTGATGCAAATTATGGAGTTGATAAAGATGACACAAATAGATTAATTAATGGTGATGATGATGCTTTGCATATTCCAAGAGGACCGATTACAAGGGCTCGTGCCAAGAGACTTAATGAAACACTACTTGGGCTGGTTCAAGACATTTGGGCCAAACAAGGTGTTAATAGTTTTTC